>KZ062068.1:142275-153548 GCA_002091835.1 Anopheles maculatus | reverse complement strand
AGTAGAAAGAGTGTGGAAAAATGTGCCCAAAAAAAAAGCAGGGAGCTTAAAAAAAGCTCCTTTTTCCACCAACGAACGAAAGTAGTTTCTCCCCGTCTAAATGTTCCATTGCGCGAACAATGAGTTTATGAAATAATACTATCCTTTTGTTCGCGAGTTTGTTGCACGGTTTTTGTTCCTTTTCGTGTCTGCCTCTGCTAGCCACCTGTCCGTATTCCTCAGCCCCGTCTCGTACGTTCGGGCTTAACAATTATTCATGTTATTCTTTGGCGCTTCCTTAAGCCTTTTGCTAACCGACCGAAGCCCGAAACCGAGCCCGGATGGGATGGCGTTTTGTTTTGCTACTGTAGCAAAAGAACTGGAGAAGCCATCCCCCCCTCGAGGCATGTTCAGTTTCTCTGAAACATCAAACGAAAATTGCGCTAATCCGATGCGAGTGCCTGTCCTTTCCTATCCCCAGCCTTTGGCCCTCGAAGCATAAGCATTTCTTCTGCATTCTACGGTACGGTTGTGTTTCGTTTAGCTGCATTCGGGTGTTTTTCTGACGTGGCTGTTCTTTCGCTCGCTTTCCTTATTTTGTAACATTTTATTTTACTGGTTTCTGTAGATTTTGTTTTTGTGCTGTCCCTTTGCTTTCATTATTCAATTATTTCGAATGGGAACGTTTATGGCTGTGTGCAGCCAACGGCAGTGTGCAGGAATTGGAGGATGATTGTTAATTGCTTGTGTTTGTTTGCAGGAATGTTTGAGAAAGAAACATGAGACTGGATTTTCACCCAGAGATTAGGGGTATACAGAAAGGAAAAGAATTTCATCATTAAATCATAATTGCATCATGGCATGCAAAGTAGATTACTAACACGTAGGGAACTTGATTTCCATCTGTCAGTTTTTGTGATTAACAGAATTTTTTTATATCAAATTTTAATTTGTTTCGTCAAACGTTTTTTATCATGTTTTGTGTGACTGTTTTCCCTTTATGTAAATATTTCGATCGAATCTTAGTCAACATACTCTCTTCAACATATTCCCAGTATTTCTCAAAAGACACACCTTTATTATCGAATCGAAGCAAAAAAAAGCGGTATAGAAACCCCGTACGATAACATATCCATCCAATTCAATGGTTTGCAGCTCACTGATATGGGCCGGTCCGAAGTCAGCATCCGGAACACAAGCTGGAAAATGAACCTTCTTGTCCATCCTTTTTGGGAAACGAGAGCAAGAGCGTGAGAAACCCCATTAAATGAGAGAATTTGCTGATGGTGAGCTGGAAAACCAGAACCAATACTGCTCACAGCCAACCGATTCGAGAGAATTGAGAGCCATTATGAGATAAATTGTCATCTTGGTGCAAGAATAGAGCGAAACCGTGAGCTTATCGTTTGAACAGCTGTGGAAAACGATGGGTGTGACGTACGTAGGCAAAAGGCGCACAACAACAAAACGATAAGTGGTGCGGTTGGGCAGACAGTTGCTCAGTGAAACGAACTGTACTAGTGGCATCTTTTCGTTGGCTAGATCTATCCGTTTCGTAAAAAGATGGAGGAAAACTCAAGAAGAAACCCATTGGCACAATGAATTTATAAATCTATCTTGTATTTTCAATTTCCTGAATAATCGGATAAAAAAGCAGATTGTTTCAACGATAGTTGATCTTAGAGTGCAATTTATCTGTAATGAGACTTCACAACTAAAAAAATTAATTATAATTTTGAATTTCATAGCACAACATCATCAAAAAATGCTTTCCTAGGTCATTAGTCTACAGATTACTTCTCGATCAAATAAAAGTATTTAAACAGTACTTCTTCTTCTTCTTCTTCTTTATTGGCCTGTCCCTATGGAGCACGTCTAAAGGACATGGCCTAATATCCAATAATTCTGCAGGAAACTCGGTCCATGGCTGCACACCTCCATCCCCGGCTGCATCCGATATCCCTCAGGTCTGACTCCACTTGATCCAGCCAACGAGCTCGCTGTGTTCCTCTACGCCTCGTGCCGAACGGGTCGCTGACGAGCACCTTCTTGGCAGGGCATGAGTCCGGCATCCTCATCACGTGCCCCAACCAGCGTATCCTTCCGGCTTTGGCAACCGTCAGGATGTCTGCATCGTCAAACAGCTCAGCCAGCTCGTGGTTCATTCTCCTTCTTCACACGCCCTGCTCGCACACACCGCCAAAGATAGTCCGTAGCACCCGCCGTTCGAAAATTGCGAGTGCATTGGCGTCCTCCGCCAGCATAGTCCAGGACTCGTGCCCGTAGAGAACTACTGGCCGTATCAGTGTGCGATATATGGCGCATTTCGTGCGTTGTTGGAGTCTTCTGGATCTCAGGAGTTTGTGGAGTCCGTAGTAGGCACGATTCCCCTGAACAATGCGCCATCGGATTTCGCTGCTTACGTTGTTATCCGAAGTTACGGTCGTGCCAAGGTAGCAAAACTCCTCTACTACCTCGAGATCGTCGCCGTCAACCAATACTCTGCTTCCGAGTCGTGCTCTATCACGGTCAGAGCCCCTGGCAAGCCGGTACTTTGTCTTCGTCGCAATGATCCTCAATCCAATCCTATCGGCCTCGCGTTTCAGTCGGGTGTATGCTTCGCACACCGCCGCAGATGTTCGCCCGATGATGTCGATGTCATCCGCGAAGCCAAGGAATGAATCGGGTGAAAAGTGAAGTGTGCCGTAATCAAACAATCATATTACAAAATGTGACCTGCTGCGCTGGAATATTAAGATTCATCTGTGCCAAATGCTTGGAATTATTAGTCATAACCAAGCCTTTCAAACATGTCTAACTGTTAAGCCAAATAAAACTCGTATTTTGTCCGTCAAAGCAAGTGATTTGTAGCATTCCCTCATTTAAACTTAAATATGTCTGTCTTTCCATCAACTTTGTAGTGGTAAAACCCTCAACTTAACAAATTCATAACATAAATTATGTTTTAAAAATTAAGCTTTTGTTATCTTCTGTTTTTGTGTTATTAATATCATTGATTTCGAGTTGTTTTCAAGCAATTTAATATGACTAAGTGGCATATGGAGCGGCCTGGTGGTGTTTACGATAGCGGCGCCGATCTTCACATGGCAAGACCGGGGTTCGAATCCCGGCGGACTGCCTCCCCGTACGCAGGACTGACTATCCAGCTACGGGTAACACTTAGTCACAGAAAGCTAGCAAATGGTTGGCAGGTCAAGACCTCACGAGGTTGTAGTGCCAAGGAAGAAGAAGAAAGTGGCATATGTGCAGAAAAACGCAATAAAATCCTTTGTTTGTTTGCTAACTATGTCATCCACATAATTGGAAACAATGATGCTGCGATTGATATAGAAATCCTTCGTCATTCTTTGTTTTAAATGTTTAAATGTAATTTTGTACATTGCTGTATCTATTTGTAAGCACGTTTGTAAATAAATGTTTTATAAAAAAAAGCATAGTGCTTATTTGAGATTACGGCCGATTCTAGATCTGAATGCACCTTCTTTGTTAATTTTTACCAATCTATATAAACAGTTTTTTTGTTATTTAAAAAGGTTTCTAACAAAACGTTAAGGTAGTTTTTTTTATTAATCTATTCCAACGTAAATTCCTAGCAACAAGTGATTGTATAAGTGTGGCTACAGCAAATGGTCGACCATGGTATAAAAAATGTATTTAAGGTTATATCAACATATGAAAGTCATGTTAATTTTGTGCCAATTTGTGCCACAAAACGATGATCAGAAGTATCATCAAAAACAATGCTTCAATAGTGTGTAAATTTATTGAACGACTTTAGAAAGTGATATTAGTGTGGTAGCTATGCTTACCATCGATTTTAAACGTTTAGACTAAATACTACGAGCCATTACAATCTGATAGTTCTCGTAAATATTCTTTTATTTATCCAGGTTACTAAAAGATGATAGAAAATTGTAATCTGTCCGTATTATTGTGATTTTAGTAACACACATACTCCTAAATCTATGCAACCCACATTACAAGAATGCTGTATCATGCAGACAAATAACCCGAGTTTTGTAACAATTGACTTTACAGTCAAAATCGTCTGTGTTTCAACCACTTTTTATATTTCCTTATATTTCCACATCTACAACCTGTTCATTGAAAGCACAATGAGGTCCGAACTCACGTCAATACCATCCCTTCAAAACTATTCTTTTTATTCCTTAACACACCCCTAGCTGCTGCTACCTGTACAACAAAATGATCGTCCACCTAACAACAATGCACCAGTCGTAATAAATTAAGCAACAACCTATTCCAACCATTCAAACAAATCGAACAACGTATACGGTGGTCCGATGCAGTTTCCCTATTGTTCGCCCAACCAAAACCAAGCGAAAGCCCAATGCGAACATGCCACGTAAACCGCGGAACATGCTAAACCGACCACAATTAGTCCATTGTTTTCCCAATGCGCCCCAGAAACGAAACTGAAGATGGCGCTGCAACCCATCTCCATGGAACACGTGTATGTGCAAGTTCGACGAGGCGACTGCGAGCAATGAGCCCTCGACCCGGGACGAAAGTCCTCCGGTTTTGTTCTTCGCTTGACAAGTGGTAATAAATTATATTTTTGAGAATTTATGCCTTCATAAACACATGACGCACGTGTTTGGGAAACACGAACCCTTAGACACACACACAGAGGCACACACAACCACAAACCCAAACAATGCAAGACAGTTCCAGTGTGTGAAGGTACAAGGCTACACGCAACCTTCTCAAATGTCTCCTGCGGTGCATTTTCCTAATTTTCGGGAAAGCTTTCTCCCATTGGTTCGCTCCCATTGGGGTCTCACTTTATTTAACCGATGCTCAGGTTCCCCGGCAGGACCTGCGGCACAATACGTGTGTCACGTTTTCGACTGAAAAAGCTGGGGAAGAAGTATGCTTTCGGTTGGGATAAAACAGGGCAGTTTAATAAATTTTAAAACACGGTTAGCAGTTTTCTCTCTTTCTTTCGTTTGTTTTTTTTTCGGTTCAGACCATTAGCAGGAAAACAAAAGAACTCACTCAGCAAGTGCGGTCCAAACTGCATTCCACTATGCTGGTTGAAAACTGGGAAGCTCAAAACAAAATGCTTTCCAATACCTTCCAAAACAATTTGGATTGGACAATTTGGAACGATTAATGGCGGTGGACGGGTTTTATGTTTTATTACCGGTGTAGGAACAATTAGTGTAGTTTTCGATCGACTATGAAATGGACGTGTTTTGGGGATGAATTTTAAATTGCTTTGGTTTGTATTTGTTTTCCTACAGTAAAGGTTGTAATGCAAATTTAGTTTGAATCGATTATTTTATGAGGTCGTTCAATATATGTTTCTGCTCTTTAAATGGCTAAATGCTCTTTGTTTTTCCGAAAGGGAAGCAAAATGATGAGTTTGTTTTACATAATTCTAGGGATTAAGCGCTATTGGATGCGTTTTTGTACTGATTCATACAAGAATGAAATATTAGATAATTGAGCAAATTAATATACATATCAGAAGCATTATTTTGCTTTCGAAACTATTTTAAATATGTCTCCATAATTATCTGAAGAAGAAAGACTATTCACAAGTTCGATAACACTATTCAAAGCAGTAATGCTTTCCTGATTTGTTGTTTTAATAATAATATAAAAACAATTCCATAAGGCTCTTGTTCAATCTTACGTGTTACGGATTAGTTGTTTCTCGGTTCAATTTTGTCTAGCGTTTTAAAATAACCAGCGTTTTATTTTATAGAGTTTGTATGCAAAGATAGTCGAGAGTTTATTTGTAGAAATCTGCTTATAAACTGTATTATCTGTATTTATAAACTATAGAAGGAGCCATTTGCTTCGGTTTAATGAAAGAATCTTCTTGCTTTCGCTTCGGAGTTGATCTAGAACAGATTTTCATAAGCCATAAACATAAGATAAAATATGCAAACTGTTATCAAAAACTATCAATATGTCAATTAATTTATTCTTTATAGTTTATTTAAATGAATTGCATTTCACGTGTAGAGACCATTACCGTACTTAAAACTAAATGATAAAACAATCGTCGAACTATAAAGTAGAACAAAGGCATAAACAATTAAACATACCAATCGTGTTATGAAAACCGAAAAAGCGATAAAACCTGTTGAAAGCTGCCATGCCATTCTACTCTCCTAGCTTGACAGGCTAGGATTGCTAGGACCCCTGGTAACATGGTAGCGGTCGTATCTGATCGATCGATCATATTCAGTGAGGTTGGAACCACATTTATCTAGATCTCTCCGAAATCGTCCTGTGTTCCTCAGGGTAGCATCCAAGAGCAGCAACCTATACGCCAGAAGAGCATCTGCATCTACAGGCTACACTGCTTCAACTCGTTTCCTGGAGCAAACTTTAGGGGCTTTAATCCTCTCAATAAATGATATACCATCACCATCAGTCGATAGCGAGTCCCTATGTTCTTCAGCTATGTTTTAAACGAGCAGATCCTTGAGAGAAGACATTGTGCAAAAAATCTATACTAACTCATCCACACAAAATTTAAGTTCGAGGGGCAAGAGGCGTGACAAGAGCGGTCTCGATTAGCGTGCCAGAATTTGTTTATCTACTGGCTATGGATTTGTTATAATAAAACATACATGAAAAGCAAAAGAATATTTACCCAAGTCATTCTCAAATTAATGATCTCCATTCATAAGACGATTTGTAAGATTTTAGATCTATAATAATCTTCTATATCTAGTTGATCGTTATTGTTTCAAGACATCCTAAAATTTGAACAATAAAGAGTTCAACCAAGACTGTTTGTTATTTTATAGCGTTTGCTCTGCTATAAAATTACTAAATAAATGTTAACTTCTTCTTCTTCCTTGGCACTACAACCTCGTGAGGTCTTGGCTATTGCTAGCTCTCTGTGACTTAGTTTCAACCCGTAGCTGGATAGCCAGTCCTGCGTACGGGGAGGCGGTCCGCTGGGATTCGCACACCCAGCCGCCCCGGATAACACACGTATTTTATTCACGTGTGTTGAATACTTTTGGTAAGATCTTCCAGTCATTGTTGCATTTAATTTTCTTTCTTTCTTACTGCAACAGTAATAAAAGGGTAGGCTATAAATCTTAACTGCAACACTAAAGAGAGCTACAAGCAATTGTAAAAGAAAAATATGTTTGGACATTATCAGCTCAGTAACACAACATCTTTAAAGGAAAAAAACTCGTTTCAAAATTCTAAAAAACAGGTTTCAATCGTCTAGACTCAACCAGCATCATTTCTATGGTTGTTGCTTTCAGCAAGCAGCAATTCTAAACATATCTATTCCAGCGTAATCTCTGCACAAAGCACACCCACCTTTTTACACAGTGGTGATGCATGTCGCGAGTGAGTAAAAAGAAATCCGAGTTTGATGTCCTCCGAAGACGGTTACTGTGATACGAGTCGCTTACCGTACCTATACATCAGTCAACGTACTATTCTAAGCTCGTAGATGTAGGAGTAAGTTGACAAAGAACGTCGAATGTGAATAACCGTCTATTAATGTTGACCAACGAACCAATCATTCTATCATCAATCGTCAGATGGAGAGTTCAAGTTTTGATAAATATACACTGTTATCTCTACTTGTACGGTTTCAAAGAGTATTTTTCCTTTTGCAATGGTTAAAGAGGTTAACTTAAAAATAGAAAATGTCAGGAGAGAGCATCTAAAACACTTCTTTTGCTTAGAATGTGATGTGATAAATAAAGTTAAAAAGAAACAATTAAAAACATCACAAAATTGCCAAATAGAAAGCGTTATGGAACACAAACAAGTAATGTGCCTTTTACAAAGCAATAGTTGACAGTCAATTTAAGGATAAATTTAAAAAGCAGAAACAAAAATCTTCAAAATCCAACTATCGAAACCCAAACAGAAACAGTAAAGCACTTGGATTTTTCCTCCAATCTCCTTCGAAAATGCAAACAACCATTCCGCAAACATTCGCTACACCGTAATCTACTCGCAAACAGTCGTGACAGTCGCGAAACTACTCAAACATTACCCTCACAACGGTAGCCAACTTCCTAACTGCCATCGAGAAACCGAAAAGACTATAACGGCACGGGATGGTAATGGCAAAACCCACCCAGCACATCCTTCCTACGAGTGTGCGCAGGGTGCATCTCAAACAATTGCTCAAAACTGCATATTCGGTTTCTTGTGATCATGGCCACCCGCCACAAACCTTTCACCCCTTTCACTCGATCACCGCAATAACATTCTAAATTGGATTTTGGATGCCAAACTGTACCCGGACTCCCGGAGAAACTGACGGTTGGACCACCTGCCAGCAGATGTCTTCTGTCAACGCGAAAGGAGAGCTCGATTTTTCGCTCCGCTGAAATAAAATTGAGTTAAAGTGTAACGAGATTAGGGAAGTAATCTTGAACCCTGTACCGTTGTGGTGTGGTCACAGTGGTGGCCTCAAGAAGCGGTCGTGACTTTGCGAAACTGTTGCGTGCGAAGGAGAGAAGCTAGTTTTTTTAACACTTGAAAGGTTCAACAAATCCTACAGAAGAACAGTCCGAAATATTAATCAATACTTCAAAAGTACATTTATTTTTTCAAACCTTTAAATGCTCATAAAAAATCTATTAAATAAAGCTAAAGTAATGAATCCTATAGTGAGATCTTATTTACTACAGCAAACAAGCTGCTAATAATCATGTTTACCATTCAACTATTATATTTAATACAGCTCTTTTAACTACGGAAGAAACTAATCGAAGCGATAACGCCTAAATTTATACAATGTGCACTACATGTGTAAATTTATAGTCAAGGGCCAGCTACATGAACCGAAAAGCCAACCGAGAAGTGCAAGCGAAAACTCAAAAAACTGCCAAAAACATTTCAGTTCGTGTAGCCGCGTTTTGTGCACCACTGCGCACGCAAAGCTGCGTCATTCGAAGCAAGCGAAATCTTCCTCTGCTATGTTTGTAAACAAACAATCGTGCCTCCGGTGTTGCTACAAAATATTCACGAATTAGATATCAAAATCAGTTTAAGGTAGTGAGTTTTCATATTTACGAAGAAAATTATAAATTATTATCACCGTACCGTGCTTTGCTGGCTTTGTTGCGGTTGGTTTTGTTTTGATTTATTTCTTCTTCTTCTTCTTTCTCGCATTTTGACATCACGGTCAGGTGTCAAACTTCTCGGTTGCAGCAGATTTCGCCTGCTCGAGCTGAGATGGTTTTGACGTGAGCTTTTCGGTAATCCCCCCCCTTGCAACCGAAATCTTTTGACATCTCGGGTCATGTAGCCAGGCCTTCAAAATCAACATTTTTCCGGGTTTGTATGGACTCTTCTGGTATTTTATATACTTCCCTTATTTAACTAATTTATTCACTAAGCTCTAAATATATTTTGAGAGTCGTTTCCACACCCAAGTCACACAAATATTCAAACAGGTGGATACTGACTGCTAGGCACAATTCTTCCCATCTCCAATATTAATTGTACATAAAATTGATCCTTCCAGTTGGTATCCAAAACTACCTTGACGCCGAGCGACACATCTATCCAATTCATTGCAATGGTTGTACCGTACCTTACAACCGTTCGAAACATTCCGTGCGTAGCGCTTTTCATTCGATCCTTCGCACAGAACAATCCACCAGCCAAAATGCCCGGTGGCAAAAAGGTAAAACGATACACACGCTTTGAAACACGCGCTTTGAGCTCTACCTCTACTGCGCTGGTACAGCACACCAACACCGGACGTCATTTATTATCTCGTTGCCGTAATCAACCGTGGTTTGGTTCGCGGAGCGCCCGAAAATATGCATCCATGGATGCGATTCCGCTACCGAAAATCGGACCGCCGATCACACACCGGTTGTTATTCGATTTTGTCACAAGTGGGTTGGTTGTGCGACATTGCGCGTCTGCGATGGGGTCGATAAGAACATCAA
The DNA here is from genome assembly GCA_002091835.1 of Anopheles maculatus. Classification (NCBI taxonomy): domain Eukaryota; kingdom Metazoa; phylum Arthropoda; class Insecta; order Diptera; family Culicidae; genus Anopheles; species Anopheles maculatus. The sequence goes on along the minus strand of KZ062068.1, from coordinate 143,619 downwards.
AACCGGATGTACCGATCGAAGCCGAAGAGAAATCGAAACGGTCAATAAATTTCGACCGGCCCAACCTTCCAGTACGATCGAGCTCCCCTTTATCTGGCTTCGAATCAAGGCACAACCGACTACCAAGCGTCGTTCTGCTGGATCGAAGCCGTGCTACGAATGTGCGGAACAGGAGAACGCTCACTGTTGATTTTGCTGCAGCAGGCAGAAAGAATCCGGTGGCGTCCCCGTTTGCATTGAATCAGATTTTGGAATCGTTACAGAAAATTCAATCAACCAGCGCCTAATTGGACTGTACGTTACGCCCGGACATTAGTCAAACACATGGGAAAAATTATGTGAAAACAGTGTTCGGTTGCGATTGGGCACAGCATTGTGCACGAGAGCATAGCAAGATAAAGCGATGTATTGATGCCAATGATCAATGTGGTAATACACTATTTTTAACGCCTAAATGTATGTGATTAGCGAAACTTGAGCGTTAATTGCTAGTCATGGAAGTATTGTACGTATTGTAAGTAATATTGGTGTAGGCATCTTCGTGGTCATTAGTCATTATTAAGTCTCCTTTTTAATAAGACTAACCATGGTGCCCACTATAAGTCCTTCTATTTAATTACCAATATTTATATTACATTTTCTTCTTTTTTATTTAACCCATAATTTCCGCTTCCTTCCATTAAAAAACAAACTATAATCTGGTTTTAGTATCACACCCAGTATCTGCTTGCCCGACTCGCTTAAGGCAACATTCTTGACGCTTCACTCGAACGTACCACGTAGACAAGAAATATTTTCGCACACCTTGCTTCTCCACTTCCGGCTGCGGTATAATTACAATATCCAATCATTTCTTCCCATTTTCCCACTGCATTCAATGTGCCTCGAAGGCACCCTCATCCTCACAACCACCACCTTCCGGAAGTCATAAAACTGTCCCAACTCGGCGAGGTTACCACGATTACGTGCCGAACAGTAATTAAATTTAAAATATTGTTGCGGCCACCCGACCGAAACTTTGCTGCTGCATCGGGCACTTTTCCTTCCCCTCCCCCAGAGGTTGGGTGTAAGCGGCACCCAAGGCAGAAAGCCAAAGCTCTCCGGAAGGATTGATTTAAAATGGTGAATTAAAATTTATTTTCCATCGTCTATTAACCTTCCTCATACCTTCAGAGCGTCATATATTTTAATAATGTCTTGCGGAATCACGCTCACGGCTCAAGGTAATGAAATGAAGTGATGATATGGGCTGACGTCGCAATGATATATTGCAGATGTGGGTTGGCTTTTTTTTTGTTTCCTTACCGATTCACACCAAAGACCAGGCGTCTCCATCGATGTTTT
>KZ062068.1:37887-139963 GCA_002091835.1 Anopheles maculatus | reverse complement strand
CTTCCGATGTCTCTTCCTCTTTGGTTGTGTTTAAATGGGAGAAGAATTGGTGTTGTTTTGTTTTCCCGCTGGTAGAGAAACGCAAACAGGTGTGCTTTTTAAGTCGTTTATTTTTAACAACACGTCACACAGAATGCTTGAGGAAAGCATCTTTCTGTGTGTGTGGAGCATGAGATGTTTAAAGTAGCTGCATCGATTGCAGCTTAGGATTATGTTACAGTGCGTGTCGGGTGTCTTTAAATTACCAGTAGAGGTTTTTAAATTAAAACTTATGCTTAATTTAACCTACAATAGGCGATAAATAGCGTAATATTTATTTTACTCGTCTTTTAATATTACGGCCTGACGTTATTTTGTCATACACAAAAAAGTACCAGAAAATTTGCCTGAACATTAAAAAGGATGAGTTATAATTCACTCACCGTTTTTAGATAGATTATTCATTGGGTTATACTAAACAGATCTTATGAGCAGAATTAATTGGTATGCTTCTAATAAAACTAGCACCACACTGGATCTCGGCTAATGTAAATCGTTGTTAAATGATAGAGACGATTAAAACATTGGTAATATGGTGCTGAAATGCATCTAATCAACGTTTAGCTGTGGAATTAATCTCTCTGGTATGTTGTAGGCTTGTGAAGTCAAACTCATTTTGTCTCGCGGTCCATATATCTCACAAAAAGTGTTTCACGAACCACATGAAACAAAAATTTGTGCTTTTGATATTTTCCGATCATCCGTAATTTGCGAATTTTTTTAATAGTTTATTTATAGAGCTTTTGGGTCTCAGAGAGCTCATTCGCCTCTTTAGTAATTGGCGACTAATTAGCGCCTGAGGCTAAATTTAACCCCATAATAAGTCCAACAGAGTTAAATGACTCTATATGGGTGATAAGTTGGTATCACCTCCACACGACTAGATACTCACGACGTGTCGATGTGTCAAAATGCGACTTGTTTGAAGCAACAAGTTGCATCAGCCAGAGGCCCGCACATGTGACCGTGAAATGATGCTACAACTACTGCAAGCTGATCGGTAACATCTGTCCAGTTGTTGCGGTGTTAACCTCACGCCGCTGGTTGGCCAGGTGGCTCCATTTCGGTCCATCGGCGGGAGACCGCAATAAATAAATAAATAAATAACTATATCGTGAAGGCGAGCGCTCGACTGTGCGACTCGAGTTTCATGCATTTCCGATGTGAAAGCGATTCGTGGCCTCACGCTCAATCAACCGTTGATCCGAGCGGCGAAAGGAAACGGTGCGTGAGTGAAACAAAGCATCAGCATCGGCCCGACGCGATAGAACAGCGAAGCAGTACGAGACCATCCCGGTTCGGTGTGTAACTTTGTGCGATCCGTTGATTTGTGGTTCTAAAAATAAGAAAACCCGTATTTCCAACAACCGTTTTCCGCGCCGCTAGCTGGTGGGATGTTCTGCCGTCGCTGCGTGCTTGGTGACAGAAGAGAGAGTGAAATTTGTCGTGCAAGCCATCACACACATACGGCCGGTGCTGGGTGAGATTTTACCGTGAAATACGGCATCAGTTTGCACGCTCGATAGTGAAGCGTTTGTTACCGATCGAAGCGGATCCGTTTTTGTAGAATTTTGTCGGTTCTAAGTGCAGTGGCTGTGTTGCGTACCGAGTGCAGTGTTTTGCTGAAGTGAAACAGACAGCATGCCATCCCATCATCATAAGAAGAAGGTAATTTAAAATACAGTGGCAGAAGAGTCAGTTCAGATTATGGGAGGAACAGGCTAGAATTTTAACCTAAATCGGACGTGTTGAAAGGTATTGGTGATCGGCTTTATTATTTTGCCGAAAAAGTGCTGTTTGCTCACTGTTTTAATTCTAGCTAGAAAATAAGGACCAGTCACAAATTCAATTAAATTTTTTATGTTTTATTTGTGATTGTCAGCATTTTTAAAAGGACTGCTGTTCATTTCACAAAGAAAAACAAATTAAAACTAGCATCTAATGGAGACGCCTGGTAGCTAAAGTAATAAATGGAGGCGCCTGGTAGTTAAAGACTTAGGAATGGAGACGCCTGGTGGTTCATCAAGTTTCTTAAAATGCTTAACTAAATATTATTTTACAATCACAATCGAAACAAAAATTGAAAATCTCGTGAAATTCCATTCACTACCTATGAACACACACCTTAGTAAGTTCTTAGTAAATAATTCCCCTTAAACGACAAAACACATTCCTTGCGGTTTACAACGAACCGACCGTTGGAATGGTGTTGAAAGACATTCGCTTCGTTTCGCTACGTCGACCGCAAGTGCATCCTTACCCAGCGTCCACCCGGTCACGCTACATTACCCGTGCAAGACGACAATCCGTCCAACGTTCGCATTCGCCTTGCGGCACAACAACGAACCTGGCTGGCTCGACCACCACCGTTCCGTTTCGCATTTCGCACACTGCCTCCGAACGTGACGCACACGCACGACGCTAACAATTATTTAGTTAATTATAAAATATCTTCTCTCAGGGTCTTTTGGGGTCGTCCGTACCGGTACCAGCGTTTTGTCCCGCGGCCAATTGTTCACACACACAAGTCACACGACAACTATTTAGTGGCATTTTCACAAGAAACTGATCATTCCTTGCTGCGGAAACGTGGGTTGTGAGACACGCGAACGAATTCTGCACCGTGCTGTTCACTGTTTCTTGTCTGCGTTTGTTCTACTTGCATCATATTGTTAAAACGAAAGGAAACACAAATACACATGCGCGTCCTCGTGGACATACTATGTGCAAACAGATGAGATAATAATATTCCGATGTCTCTTCCTCTTTGGTTGTGTTTAAATGGGAGAAGAATTGGTGTTGTTTTGTTTTCCCGCTGGTAGAGAAACGCAAACAGGTGTGCTTTTTAAGTCGTTTATTTTTAACAACACGTCACACAGAATGCTTGAGGAAAGCATCTTTCTGTGTGTGTGGAGCATGAGATGTTTAAAGTAGCTGCATCGATTGCAGCTTAGGATTATGTTACAGTGCGTGTCGGGTGTCTTTAAATTACCAGTAGAGGTTTTTAAATTAAAACTTATGCTTAATTTAACCTACAATAGGCGATAAATAGCGTAATATTTATTTTACTCGTCTTTTAATATTACGGCCTGACGTTATTTTGTCATACACAAAAAAGTACCAGAAAATTTGCCTGAACATTAAAAAGGATGAGTTATAATTCACTCACCGTTTTTAGATAGATTATTCATTGGGTTATACTAAACAGATCTTATGAGCAGAATTAATTGGTATGCTTCTAATAAAACTAGCACCACACTGGATCTCGGCTAATGTAAATCGTTGTTAAATGATAGAGACGATTAAAACATTGGTAATATGGTGCTGAAATGCATCTAATCAACGTTTAGCTGTGGAATTAATCTCTCTGGTATGTTGTAGGCTTGTGAAGTCAAACTCATTTTGTCTCGCGGTCCATATATCTCACAAAAAGTGTTTCACGAACCACATGAAACAAAAATTTGTGCTTTTGATATTTTCCGATCATCCGTAATTTGCGAATTTTTTTAATAGTTTATTTATAGAGCTTTTGGGTCTCAGAGAGCTCATTCGCCTCTTTAGTAATTGGCGACTAATTAGCGCCTGAGGCTAAATTTAACCCCATAATAAGTCCAACAGAGTTAAATGACTCTATATGGGTGATAAGTTGGTATCACCTCCACACGACTAGATACAAAATTCGAAACTTTGTTTTTCCAGCAAGGAACACCGTGGGCGGAGTCCTGATTGCTTGAGTCTGTTTTGCAACTGTTCCAAAACCAAGTTTGATGATTGCCACACACGGTGTTGTCTACGATCATTAAGTTCGGGTCGATTGGATCATGTATCGGTGCAGACCATAGCTTGATAATCTTAGATCTCAAGGAAGTTTAATTTTACGATAGGCAGTGTTCTTGTGTGATCTTGGGTGCATACCAGATTTCTCAAATTTGTGCACTTTATAGAGAAGAATTCTCTCGGCAGAGCTATTCTTGAGAACACTCTATATGCAAATCACACCGAGATGTTGCCCGCGAAGCACATTCTTTAATATAATTCTTCATGGTAATTGGTATAAGTATAATCGGATTTGCCGCACAATCAACTGTGAAAGTTGCAAGATACCTGTTGGAACACTGGTCGGATTGAAAAGAGTCGAAGGCCGCATCAGGCCTCCAGATTATAAGTTTGACATGTCTGTTGTAGACTCTCGAGGCAATGGGAAACCATTAAATTAAGATAGCTACTCTTCAACTCTGACGATCTCTGACGGCTGCTCTCATCTATCAAAATATCTTCCGACAGGAGTTAGAACGCTTTATTAATTCCCAAACTTGGATATGAAATTACGGATATTTTATACTTTTAGAAAATCAATTTCTTTTTGATAGGGCAGTAAAATTGATCTTTTAACTAAAATTAATCAACTAACTTGTCAGTTCAGCAAGTTTGATCGATTGTATCATAATGTTTTTCACATTAAAAATTAATCGAAATTTCACATTGAGCTTGCATTTAAAATATTAAATAAATTGCTTTAAAACGCATCACACCCAACACACCAATCAGCCAACGATCAATGATTCATTCTCCAAACGCTTCAAACTACCTTTCCTTTTGATTAACCATTAATCAGTGACTGAAAATGATTTCCCCGTGTGTTTGCATCCCGAAAAGCTTCCCTGCATACGATGCTTCTGTATTGGTAGTGTGTGGGCGTGGGAGATTTTTTTTTTTTTGTTCCAAAAATAATTAAACATTTAACGAGAAAAGACAAGCGCCCAAAAGCATTAAACTCCACTCCAGCTCATACCACTATCTCGTGAACGACTCGATCCTCGGTACCTACCGGTAAAATGCTCTTCAGAAAGTCGGCATGTCGAACACTCGTGTACGTGTCATCGCTTACCGCAGAATTTTTAACAGCACAAAAAAATAAGGGGAACCATATTTGGGGCGAATGCCTCGCTCAATGTTGCATAAATGCATGCAAATGCAATCCATTCGCACAATAACACAACAGCGCGAGCGCCCGTTCGTTAATAATCAATGAAGGGCAAGCGTGCAAAAATGCATAACACGATTTTCAGCGTAACGTGCGTTGAGTGCTACCGAAACTCAGGGCCCGTCCCGGTCCCGCCACTACCGGCTAATTAATTAACTCTGTAAACAGGAAGCTACAGCGTGGTGCATCCATAATTGGGAGCGTTTTTCGTGCGTTACGGGATGGGTTGGAATAACAGGTGGATTAATTCGTATTTACAACAATCGAGGATGGGAAAAAATTGGGATGTTGTCGTGGGAGTTTTCCACTGTATTTTCATTGCCCATGGTCTGTGAAAATTGGCTAGGATGTTTATGTTTTGAAAAAAAAACTGCTCAGAATTGGCGTTTTTTGTTTGGCTTTACTTCATAGAAACATAAGAAACACCAGAATGAACAACCCGGGAATTCGAAGGACAATGTTCAGGAAAATTTAGAACTGCAAAGCAATGCAGATGATGACCAACCGGAAGCTAGTACATCTTACACAGTAAAACGTTCCGAGATTGTTGGAAGGTAATGGTTGAGTTTCGTTATCAAAATTGTTCCTACCATTAACATTCATTTTTTAACTCGACTCCACAGATATCTTGTTGCTTCACGTGACCTCAAAGCGGGTGAAGTCATCATCGAAACGCCACCACTCGTTGTGGGTCCATGTGCAGAAACTGAACCAGTCTGCTTGGGTTGTCACAGTTCCTTCACACCGGGCAGTGTAATATACAGGTACAATCATACTAAAGTCATACTATTTACATCTCTTGAATAAATCTACTATTTCTACTAATCCATAGATGTGACAGCTGTAACTGGCGGCTGTGTTCTGCAAAGTGTTACGGCCTAAGTACTCACGGACAACTCGAATGCATTCCACTGCGGGATAAGGCTGTCCACAAGCTGCTCCAATCGTCCACTCCCGTCCAGGTGAAGTTGATGTACGAAGCCATCCTTACACTACGCTGCATGCTGTTAAAGACTGTCGATCCAATCAATTACGGACGCTTGCTGGACATGGATCCGCTGAACGACGTTCGGCAACAGATACCGAAGCTGTGGAATCGCAATCAGAAAGAGATTGTACAACGAATCCGAGACGAGTGGGGATTCTCTGAAGACTTTACCGAACAGGAACTCCACACCATCTGCGGCATCATTGAGGTTAATGCGTTCGAGGTGGGTCAAGATCCGATCAAGGCGCGCGCCCTCTTCCCCAAAGCCTGTCTCCTCATGCACGACTGTACACCCAACACGGGTCACACAGACGATCTCCAAACGCACCAGCTTACGGTGAGAGTTCTGCGAGATGTAAAGGCAGGTGAATCACTCACACTCACCTACGCACACATCCTCCAAGGAACGCTGAAACGACGACAGCATTTGAAGGAAGAAAAGTTCTTTGACTGCAATTGTCGTCGCTGTTCCGATGCAAGCGAGCTCGGTACGCACTGTAGCGCACTTCGATGCACCAAATGCCGAAGAGGACTCGTTCTACCATCGAACCCACTCAATCAGGAATCGGAATGGCGTTGTCAGCAGTGCCCGAGCAGTGTGTCCTGTGAGTCGGTTATACTACTGCTCGAAAAACTATCCCAACAGCTCGAATGCATCGGTGGTAACGATGTGGCCGGATTGGAAGCATTCCTACACACCCAGAGTACGGTCCTGCACGATAACCACTACCTTCTGCTGACGGTAAAACATTCGCTCTGTGAGCTGTACGGCAAGATTGATGGGTATCTTATACCGGAGCTCAGCCAGCAGCAGCTAAAGCGCAAAGAAACGCTTTGTCGCGATTTGCTCGAGGTGGTGGATCAGTTGGAACCTGGCTTAAGCAGACTGAGAGGTACCATCATGTACGAGATGCACGTGCCGCTATTGATAGAGGCAGGACAATTGTTTCAAGGTGGCGTAATTCAACGAACTGAGCTGCGGCGCCGGTTGAAGGAAGTGCAGCGGCTTTTAAGGGAAAGTGAACGAATATTGTCGCTCGAGCCGGAAGGTTCGCCGGAGTATGGCATAGCAGAGGCCGCTAGGGATGCTCTCAAAAATATGGGAACTGTGTGAAAAGCAACGTTTGTTTTCTTATCTTATTAAATAAAAAAAAACGATTAAAAGTAAGTAGTTCTGCTTAATTTATGTTTCTCATCTGCTTGCAAAGGGGCGTACACGTGCATAATTGAAAAAGCGCCTAAAGTTATGCAAAATATACGGCCTCATAAACCGGGGAAGGTTTCCGCCCGGGCTATTTCGAATTTTGACAGCTGATTTCGAAAACGAAAATCGCAAACATCCCGGTTTTGACGTTTGCTGTCTGTTATTAAAAAAAAAAAAACATTCACCTCACCAAACCAACCAAAACATCCGTCTCCACACTTTCAGAACCGGTTGGAAATACCACTTTATCGTTTCACAAATGGCACCTCCGAAGATAAAATTGCACAAAAACACCGGAAAGCTTAAATCGATCCCTCGACCCAGTTCAATCACAACACCTACAGTCCAAGCTTCCGCCGCAACTGCTGCTTCCGGAAATGGATCCGATGCATCCACATCGTCGGAGGCAGATCGACAGTTTGAGCTCGAGCTGTACTGGTGCATCCAGCAGCTGGAAACGACACTCAACCTACCGAATGTTCGTGAAAACAACAAGAAACGTATGTGTTCCGCTTTTTGAAGGATTTTTTTTTTCTAAGAAATCTGACCAATTCCGAATAATGATTTCAGTGGAGGAAACATCCAAGCTGATCAACACACTGAAAAGCGGCACACAACCAATCATCCGCAAGCGGCAAATTATGCGAACCACGTTCGGTGACTACCGGAGTAAAATGGCCGCCGAAGAGCAAACGATGGCCGTCAATCCGGACAGTGTACGGTTTGAGAAATCGAAGGAAACAACCACCAAGCACACGTTTCTGAAGAAAGCGGCAGTCTTAAGCGGTGATAAGGATTTTAAATTTAATTTCACTGTTGATGCTAACGAACCGGAGCATCCAACGGAAGCCGTGCCTGTTACCGTGGATAACAAGCTAAGTGAGGTGAAAACTGTTCCAAAAACGAATGTCGGCATTATCGTTCCCTCAGATAACCAGTTCCGGTTTAATTTTAATGTCAGTAGTGAATAGATTGAAGATATTTTAATAAAACGGCAACCAAACCGAATGGAATGTGTTCTTGTAAGCGCCTCAACAAAGATCACAGTCGGTACAACATGGATGTAACAACAGCTGCAAATTCCATCCTCCTCCACGTAAACACGTATGGCCGATTAAAGTTTTTATATTTATCGTACAATTAAATTTACTGCGTATCGATGTACAACACTCTAGCAGAAGGAAAAGAGAAGAATTCGAACGTTTTGCGACATTCTCAACTTATCCACTAGAAGTAGGGATTAGGTGTTAGCGGATCGTGTCTAGCTGACATGGCTCCAGGGACGGGAGAGTGCACAGACACCAACACGCTGCACTCACACACTCACAAAAAAAAAAACAAACAACTAACCAAAATCCGGGATAGTATACCAACGATCGGGTAATAATCAGCGGTGGAGCATGAAGATGCGCGTGATAATTCGTCGACAAACGTCGTTAACCTACCGCTACACGGTCGTAAGCTCTAAGATGCGGCACTCTTCATTTTGGCTTCTTTGTCTGAAACCGGTGCAAACGAAAGGACACGAATAAGAGAGGGATAGAGAGAGAGAGAAGAGTTAATTATAAAATTCACGTTCGGGTCGACGTCGGGATTACCTTTCTTTTCAGCCTCACGCCTTGCCGCCGCTTCCGCACGGTGCTGCTTGATGATGGCCAACCGTGCCAGATCGGCCTTCGCTTGTGCCGTTTTGCCTTCCGCGTGTCGTTTCTGGTAGGCGGCCGCTGCCCGTTGCTTCTCCAGCTCTTCCTTCTCCCGGCGCGTCAGCTGCGGCTCTTCATCCTCCTCCACTTCCTCCACCTTCCGGTGGGACTTCTTTGCCACACGGTTCGGGTTCTGTACCTGTATTACCGACTGTGCACCCTTCGCCTTATCATCGTCCGAGTCGGACTCGTCCGAATCATCCTCCTCGTCCTCGTTATCCTCCTCATCCTCATCCTCATCGTCCGAGTCCTGTTCCCGCGTCTTGCGCCATTTTTTCTCCTCCTCGTCCTTCTTACGCTGTGCCTCTAGCTCTTCCGGATTGGTAAAGTTGCGATTGCGCCCCTTGTGGTTAACGTACTTTCCTGCAAACATAAAAACGACACACAATCAGTATTTCGAGCCACAATTGTTGTTGTTCGATCTTTAGATGAGCGTGATTCTATGTGTGTATGTGGGTGCGAGAGATGCAACTGCATCAGCTCAGTGCATCATTTTTTTTTTGTTTTGCTTTCTCCCTCTCTTTTCTATGCAACCATCTTTTCTATTGGGAAGAACGATCCTATCACAGTACAGCTGGTTCGAAGCGGTTATCCAACAGGACACTATGATTCCAGTGTCCAGCGTTGTTGTACCGGCTACGTTTGAGTATCGGAGGGTATTTGTACAACCGAAGAATCACTTTTCCACTTGCAAATGTAGTTTCGCTGCTGCCCTCCAAACGTGTACGCAAAAAGATGCAGCAAAAAAAGCATCCAGCGTTTGACACAAGCCAACGGGCCTACTGTCAAACGTGACAGCTCGCAACCAACAGGTGCAAAATGGGGGATTTGCAGGGGATCTTCGTTCACATAGCGGCATGCAGGATTTGTGCGAATATTATCTGATTTTCTGTACGGACATTCGGATACGGATAGGAAACACGGAACATTGAACAATATGTAGATTAAAATCTTAATGTACCTAATTGTGATGACATCTGCAAGTGATTCATTCTTGATCGGCCGTTCTAGAACGGTGTAGGTGTTTTTGGTAGCCCTAGTCGCATTTATAACTAATAATTCATTAGCAACTTGCAGTCGGTCACAGAAAAAAGGTAAGGGTGAGCGATATAGAACCAAGTGCCGCATCGTATGAAAGACTATGAGTTCCGAATGACGGCGCAACATGTTCTAAATTTGTTTTTGTCCATTCCATTAAGAAAAAACCTATATTTGAATGTTGAAATACATTTGCTTCATAAGCTAGAATAGTCGTAAAAATATTTGGAATAAAAAAATGTCTTATTCAACTGTATGCTGTACACCCTGTACCCCCGAAAGGGAAACCATTTTGCCATCTCGCTCGCACCGTGTCAGCGAAAGACATTCCGGTAAACAGCCGCGCGCATTTGTGTGTATGAGATCGCTTCGAGCGAATCAGCATTTCTCCGTAGCATTCCTATTGTTTGCAATTTTTATATCAAACCACGCTTACCGGCATACTACCACCATTTGAAACGCGGTTACGACAGCTTAAGTGAAGAAGCTATAGGAGGCTTCCGAAAAAAACGATCGCCCAGAGAATGGAAAATCAAATTTTTATCACCCACTTTGTCCATCCGCACAAGTTTTGGTACAAACCGTTCCATCCGGGAGGCCAGAAAAAGCAACTAAAGGAACTACGCGATGCGATCGATGAGTATTGTGACCAGCACCACGCGAACGAACAAAAGAAACACTACGACGTGAACGAGGTAAGAAACGGCGTACGGCCAAACGAACGGTGGGTAGCAACACCATTTGTAAATGGTTTTTCTTCCCCTTTCGGTCACGGTTTCCTTCCAGCTCGTGGGATATTACATTCCGTCGCTCACACGCTGGACCCGTTGCATCGTGCAGGGCATTATAGAGGATCATAAGGGACTTTCCTCGTACAATCTGTGGCTGATCGATGAAGGCTATCCGGCGGTTGCCAACGACATCCAACAGTTGACACCATTGCCGGAAAAGTATCGGGACAATTCGAACTCGCTCGTAAAGTGTGGTTTGATCCGTAACGTTCTACCCGCAGCATGTGTAAGCACGCATCGCTTTGTATTTGTTGGCCAGCTACTAAGGTGTATCAAATTCTTCCCCGTTGTATGCATAGGTGTACGATCCGCTAGAGGAACAGATCCGCAAGGCGGAATGTCTATCGTGGAGTAAGGACGCCATCAAAATCATCAGCTCTTTGATAGAAGGCATCGAAAAGGTTTGCTTCACAAATGTAACCTCGTACACGATTGGTAAGGATGCGATCGGTTTCGGCGATTTGCTGTTTCACTCAAAAACGAAGACGTTTAACGCGGCCAACGTTCTGTCCGACCAAGCCATGGGGATGACTGTGGATACGAAGCATTTTTTGGCTTGTAAGTAATGAGTCTCGCGTTTCCAACCATGTCCATGATACTGATCATCTACCAATATGTTTTACCAGGTATATTCGAAAGTCAAACGCCGGCGGTGGGTTCCAGCCGTGCATCATCGATCGTTAACGGATCGCTCGGCGGTTCCGATACGTTTGTATCGAATGTAAAGACGCGCAAACTTTCAACTGCCTCGTACGGTGCGAATGAGTTCAGCTTTGACGAATCGGCCAGTATGGTTGGTGGCGAGCGAAAGCAACCTGCACCAGCACCAGCTGCTGCTGTTGAGCAGTCATCAACTTCTGGCGCAAATAGTACCCTTTCCACCACAGGCTCCAGCGAAACGAGCACCAAGAAGGCGTCCAAATTGAATCAAAAAATCCGTTATCAAATGGCACAAAAGTTGAAAAATGCTTCGGCAAAGGGTAGCAAAGAATCAACACCGACCAGGCCAAGCTCCTTGGAAACAACAAAAGACTCGCCGAAGATGCTTTCGGAAGAATCGTCACCGCAGCGGGCACCAGACAATACACTAGACCAGATCCGTATGGGATTGCATTCGCTAACCATTGACGTTGCCCAATCGGTAGAGGCAGAATATGAGCTTATGCACGCGCAAACAACAAAGCCGAATATCACGGTGAAAATGGCGGACGAAAATGTACCGAAACCGGAAGTTCCGTCACCGGCGACGAAGCAACTGAATAATGGAACTGCAGGAGCAGCAACAAACGGTGGTGGTGGATCAGCTCAAAAGTTTCTGCAAAAAATTGCCAAAGCAAAAGCAAGACAAAGCCAACAGAAGCCAACCGTTCCTGCTGCTGATGAGCAACCACCGAGAAGCTCCTTTTCGCCGTTAGTGCCAGCTCCGGCTGCTGTCCCGATCGACAGCCTGCTACCGTCCGAGAAATTGCCTACGGTTGAGAGCAATGCGGCGCTGAAAAGATTTGAAAAAGTAATACAGAACGAAAAATGGTAAGCGCATCAAATCTGCGACTGACTACATTCCCTTTTAAGCTTAAGAACCGGCAAACAAGGTTTCGGTACAGGAAGCGCCGGGATCGTTTCTAATACTTGTGCAAGTATTACATTTTCTTTATCGTACTCTGTTACTAAGTGCTCGAAGCACACCGATCAAATTTTCGTATGAATTTAACTTTCTTTACATGATGTTTTTGACCTTTTTTTTTTTAGAACATCACAAACATCTCGTAAGAAATTTGTTATTAAGGAAATGAGATTTGTTTGAAATTAAGCGTAAATTAATAAAGTGAAGTAAGGCTGCTACTTGCACACTTGCGTCTCTGTGTACTTTGTCACACTTAGCAACCTAAATCCCAGAAGAACTCCCACCCAATCCAGCTGCTACAATTCTTGTTCCTTTCTCACTTTGTAGCTTATTCTCCCGCCGGAGTCATCACCGCGTGCTGGTGCACGGTATCAAGCTGCCGAATCCGATCGACCGTATCGAGGCGGCCAACTTTACCCCGCGTGTGCACCAAAACCTTGATCAGCTTGACATTACGAAACTGCATCGCCTTCAAGCGTACGCTTGGCCACACATACTGCGTGACAATTCGTTCATCTGCGTCAATGGAGCAACCACGGGCAAAACGTTTGCCTATCTACCGGCCGTTTGTTCCGTCGTGCAGGTATGTTTTTTTGGTCATGCGTCGTTTGCCTGTTGTTGAGCTAAAGGGGGAACTGACTGTTCGCTTTCGCAGAGACAAATAGAGGAGGCGCTAGTACCATTGGGGGCCGGTCCGGTAGTCATCATCGTGTGCAACTCGTCACGCGAAGTGCAACGAATCGCATTCTTCTGCCGGAAGCTGCTAAACTCGACGGCACACACCGATCTGGCCGTGCTGGAATGTTACGGCATACGGACGGTGACGAAAATTTGCGTAAGTTTTACTTTCCTTTTTAAGACCGTTTCTCCCTTTGAATGTCAGTAGTTTCTGCCTCGTTTCACATATTTTAGAACCTCCTGTTTAATGGATGTGCCATCCTGGTAACGACCGCACCCGGTTACCGGCGTCTCTACGAACGTGCACCGGAAGCATTCGTCCGGAAGCGCATTCAAACGGTGGTGATCGATAATATCGAACAAATGTGGCCCAATTTCGCATCGGAATTGCGGCTGGTGTGCAAAAACAGTGACAAGGAAGGGTTGCAGATGATCGTCACGGCCGGCTGTTGGATACCGGTGCTTGGTTTGTTTCTTCAGCGCTATCACAACATGATCATCTGTATCGGCGCATTCCTCGAGGCGGCTGTGTATGCGAAGGCGGAGTTTCGGTTCCGGCTGTTTGCCGGTGAGGAGCAGAAGGAGATCGAGCTGATCCGGCAGCTCAGGCAGCACGACTATCGGAACGAGCGTACGATCGTGTTTGGCAAGGACAGTGACGATTTGGTACCGATCGTGAACGCACTGAAGCACGGCTCGATCAACCACATCGTGTGCAATGAGCGGATGGTGTTGCAGCAGCATGCCGGCTTCCGGAACTGGGACGAACAGCTGCCCGGCGATATGGTGGTGTTTGTGTGCAGTGATGAAGTGTTGGGCGATTTGAAGATTACGAAGGCGCAACATATCGTGCACTATTCGCTGCCACCGACGTGGTCTACGTTTACGCGGCGGTACGCTTGTTCGTTCGAGTATTACGAGTCGCCGTACTTGGCGTCCGAGGTTAGGCAAGCGAAGGGTAAACCATCGTCGCTGGTGCTGTTAAATGAGAACAACAATCAGGAGTTGCCGAGGTTGGTCGATTTTCTGGAACTGCATCTGCCGAACGTGTCTGAGAAGCTGACCAAGTATGCGAAGGTAAGTGAGGATATCTTTTCCTAGCTCTCTTCCAAAAAGTTGTATCTTAGTTTAGTTGTACTATAGTTTTAGCTTACCAAGTTACTGAACCTAATCGATGCCTGCTTTTGTTTCAGCGCATACGAAGCATTCAGGAAAGTGCAAGAATTGCCGATGGGCGCGCCGTGTCCATGCTCTGTACGCACGTATTAGGCCTTGGCGTTTGCCATAATATGCGAAACTGCGTCTTCCGACATACACTAACCGCGGACGATATGGCAACCGAGTCGCTACCAAGAAATGGTGTTATAAGGCTAAAAATCTGTCACGTGTTCTCTCCGGCACATTATGCGGTCCGGTTGGAAGCGCACCAACCAGCCGGTACCAACGATTGGACCATGCTGAACGATAATAGGCGCTATATGGTGCAGGACATTGCTATCCAGGCGTACTACGCCAACGAGGACCGTCATGTGATGCATGGTGAACCGCACCGGAACGAACTGTGTGCCGTTTACCACGATCAAAACTATTCGCGCTGCCGCATCGTCAACTACGTCGAATCAAAGTACATTGTACATCATTGTACATAAGTAGAAGAATCTAACTGTTGTTTCCCTTACATTTTTAGTACGGATAATTGCGAGGTACAGCTGCAGCTGATCGACACCGGCCGGACGGTGCACGTTAAGTCATTCGCACTGCTTCATCTGCCCTCCCAGTTCCGGCAGCTGCCCGGGCAAGCCATTAACGTGCGCATTGCCGCACTCGTGCCACACGATAACGAGCAGGATTGGGACAAAACGGCAAAGCTTACCGTACGCCAATGGATCGAAGAGCACGAAAATCGGGCCAACTGTTACGTGAAGGGTAATGTGCTGCTAGCGCTCAGGGACACACTGTGGGTCGATGATCTGCATCTGGCCGAACAGCTGGAAGGTGTGAAAACGACGGTAACGACCAAACGCGTTGGCGCGACGATCATCTCCAAACAGTACGGCATCAGTGATAAAAAATCGTTCGAGCAGATCCGTACGATTGTGAGCGATTGTGAAAATCTGACCATGCAAACGCTCCGCCTTGAGGCCGAGACGCTGAACGCGGACAAGCTGGACAATGTGGAGGAGGAGCAGCTTTCCAGCGATACGGAGAGGACGTTTTTTCTGAACCGAACGCATGCCAGCAGCAGCAAAGAGAGTGCAAGTATGGAGAAGCCTCCGGATGATGCATTAAAAGCTGATTCATTTTTGGAGAGAGAAAGTAAGGAGGCGATTCCAGCGGCTCACGATGGAGCATCAAGAATTTATTCCATGCTAGATGAAACATTGGTCGAATGTGGTGAACCAGCAGTTGATGCGGACCAGTTAAATACAACCGAGCCAAACACTACCGTTTCCTCGGCAGGCTCGTTTGAGGAGCTTGCGATGGACGTAGAGCAGTACCGGTTTGATGCGTTGCTCGTGAATCAAGCGTACAACGTAATGATTGGCCATTATCTCGCACCGGACAACTTCTACGTGTACCGATGTGATAGGTAAGAGTTGTGTGTTTTTCTATCGCAATCTGAGCGTTGCCTTACGCTACCGTGTTCCAAATGTCTTTTTCTTTCTTCCCATTAGAATAGCGGAAGTGGATTCTGTCATTAAAGAATTTGTGCAGGACGAAAGTAAATTGAAACCCGTCCAGAATCCACGCCTCCACCAGCACTGTCTTGTGTTTTATGAGAACAATTACCACCGTGGTCGTATAGTGAAGCTGCCGGAGTCGGATGTTGGCAGGAACGAGGTGGAAGTGTTTCTGCTCGATTTCGGTGGCACGTTTAGGTGTGACCGACTTTACAAGATTTCCGACCATGTTTTGCGTGCAGTTCCATTTTTGGTAAGGACGTAGTAGTTGCCATTTAGCTTGTAATGTTTAATAATGTTTCTACTTTCTGTTCTGTGTAGGCCATCAAGGGTTCGTTTGCACACATTCAACCGCCGAACGGTGCGGCCCAATGGTCGGACGATGTTTCGGATGCTATTTACGACAAATGGCTGGAGAAACACAACCACGGAACGATGTTTGCCTCCGTTATGCGCGTTGTTCCATGGGGTGCCGGTCCGGAACGTATCGAAGGCTGCAACTGGTACGAGATGGTGCTGGCCGATGGCAATGGGGACGATGAGTTTTCCATCATTTCCGACATTGTGTACGATAATCTGGCACTGTTGCAACGAATCGAGGCTGATGATGATGCTGCTGATGAGGATGCCAGTACGGTACCCGACACGGACGATGAGTATGTGCAGGTGAACTTTACCCACGAAGAGCTCATGAAAATGATGAAAGAGATAACGGCACCCAAGAGTGAAGACGACAATCAAATGCAAGCAAGCAAGGAAGTTGCCCGTATCGTCGAAGAACCTGCTGCAGAAATTTCCAACCCCACAGCACCGGTATCCCACAAACAGAACAAAAACAAAGAGGAACACTCGGACGAAGAAAAGGCACCTAAAAAGCACCCAAGAAAGGAGCGAAAGTTACATCTAACGCCACTGATTTCCGATTACCGGTTCCCGCAGACCGTTTGGGACCAGGACAAATACTTTGTCGTGCTGCGCGTTAACGCACCGGACGTGGAACGGTACGATCTGGTGGTGAATCATACCTCGCTGTTGCTTCAGTTCGTTAGGCCGGACGATGGGGAGCGTTACATTGTGCCGCTGAATTTGTTCAGTGCCATAGATCCACGCCATACGGTGCACGAAATTCGTGGCCTTTCGATAGTGGTACGGTTGCGAAAGCTTGTACCGTGTATGCGGTGGCCCAAGCTGCACAACCACCATGGACGCAAGTTGCCCTGGATCGTGGTGGCCACCAATGCGAACGGGCACGACAGTGATGCCAGTACGGACGAAACAACCAAAAAGAACCGATGGAACAGTTTGGTGCAGGCGCATCTGGACAGTTCGGTGGAGAGTTCTCAGTCCGGCAATGAGCGGGATGTTGATTCCGATCTGGAGGACGAGGAAGCGGTGTTTCTTAACATGAACTGAGAAGTGGTGGGGTGTGCCGTCAGTACAAATTTCTTTATAATTGACGTATTTTTCGTTCGTATTCTTGTATTCCTTCAATCAGTTATGAAATTGAAAATGTTATTTTTACATACCATTTTAGAGAAATATCATTAAAGGGTTTAAGATTTGAGCGCGATTCAATTCGCTTGATTTGAGACACACAAAAATACGAAACTGTGCCTGCATTAGCAAAGCAGCTAGTTCTTCCACATGATGAAGTAAAAGGGTCGCGATTTGTGTCTTGTTATATTATATGGTTAAGAAACAATATGAAATAATATAATTTTATAGGAGACTGTAACGATCTTTTAAAATGACCGATTACCGAATATGAAATAAATGTGATTGTATTACGGAAACAAAGAGGAACACGTTATGACTTATTTTCTGTTCTGGTTTTTTTGTACGGATACACAGCGTAAACTGCATAGTACTTCAGCAGTAGCTATGGCAAACGATTCAATGAACAAATTCGAAGATTTTATCCACAAGAGATGATGTTTCCAACTGAAAGGCCCATCACATCCTGTCATCACTGTAGAAAGACCAGAACAGATCTCGTTTGTGCTCGGGGTTCCGATCGCCCATCAAAAAGTTTCACGATCGTAAAATATTGCAGAAATTCGTTATAAAATCCGATGGTCTGGTGGTTTACTTTCAGTGTTTCATGTCTTTAGGATCCACGGCTTTTAAAAAGCGCTTAAAAGTAGGAGATTTGGTATTTTATGTCCCTCACTAAGAAACGGGGTTCTTTTGTATCAGGTCTATAAATAAGTTGTGACGGTTTTTATGCATGCGTCCTTTCCTTAAAATTTGTACTTTAGTAAAATCTGGCAACACTGTCATCAATTAGTAAACAAAGTATTTTTCTCGTGGTTGTAAATTGGGAAAAGGTTGCACAAAGTGACGGAAGTTACTTTTCCGAATAAAATCGATGCCTATTCGGGCCTAAGCGGCTTGGAACTCTGTAAAAAAACCGTCAAAATTTATTTATACACCTGATAATACGATTTTCTTCAGGACTTGCGGTCATAAAGTAACATCACCCAAATAAGGATGTTATCCTTAAGAAAAGTTCATGCAGAATACATTGCGCCCACAGATCATTGGAGGAGATGATCTTACTGAAGAGAAATGTTGGAAGAATCTTAAAAGACTCTTAAAACAGCGGAACAGTTCACCATGAAATGGCGAAAAAAAGGCTGTAAAACTCTGAGTTAACTAGCTATCATAAGGCCGTCCAGAAAACGAGGGCAGCAAAATTGTATTAATTTAATCTAACAAAGTCATTTTGTTTTTGTCAAATGACAAATTTTGTCTTTTTTTTAAACATGAATTACTGCCTATTTGTCACCAACTCGGGGCTTAGAAGTTGGACAACTTGAAACGCTGTGTGACTTCCAGATGAATGAAGTATAAGACATAAGTCTGAAGGAACGCTGACTTCTTTGTTATACATCTCAGGGTTTCAAAGAGACCCTTTCAGAAGATGAAGAAGAGCCTGAACTTTCTTTACCATTCTCTCTTTTGGTCTATTCTTTTATATGCTAAATTTGATTCGTGATTATTTGGAGAACGTTCGTATCTCTGTAAACTTTTGTTTTATTTACCACAAACTCACTGTCCAAAGTTTGAATACATTTTAAAATCTGTTACGGAGCATAAGTTAAGAAACCAAAACATAAGGACGGCCACAGACAAAATAATGGATGAAAACAGCTGAAAGTTACACAAAAAACTAATACAACAGAAATAGAAAAACAGACACATCTTAAACGCGCACCTCCTAATGCACTATTTGATTTTCTCCCAAAAGGCCAAACAGCTAGCCTTCGAATTAGTGTTGTGTCAATGCGCTCTTTTAAGTGAGCTGAGCGAGCGCCTCTTTTCACAGGCTTGAGCAACCTCAGGAGCGGTTGCTCTTTTGCTCATAGTTGCTCGTGCGCTCGAGCAACCAAGAGCGCACGACAATCGATTTCATTGTTTGATTTTTGGTGTCGGCACCGTACATGCTCCTGCCGTGACGTGCCGGTTTTTTTTTACCTGTAATTTGACTCTACAAGTCAGGCAACGTTGACGACAGCGAAGCTTCAAACAATAAGTTTGATTGTCCTGTTCGATTATGGTTGCTCGTGGTTGCTCCGTAGGTTGCTCTTGCGCTCCTGGTTGCTCGCCGTTGCTCTTGCGCTCGTCGTTGCTCTTGCAACCTGATTAATAGAACGTTGCTCACGCTCCTTTGCTCACTTCACTGAGCTGAGCGAATAGGGTTGCTCAGTTGCTCATTTCACAACACTACTTCGAATCATTTGACAGAAAAATCATCATTAATGAATGAAGAAATATTTTTCACAAAGTTATCTACCGTACTGTTGCATCACAATCAGATATTAGTCAATTTTTAATAAAAACATACGTTAAAACCAAGAAAAGAGTGGCGTTTTTCTGACTAATGAATAAAACAAATGATATGTCCTCCGATTTAACGAGACTTGATTCGTAACGTTACGACTTGCACTTCGTAAGACACAACCTCCTCCCTATCAGAAACAATGCAAATAGACTGGATACAACAATTCTCCCTTTTAAGTCTCGCCATCTTGGGTGGGGTGCGGCAATGCAGAAGCCCACAGCCGGTACCGCTACCAAAAAATTAAGGCAAAATGTGTTTGACATCGTCTACCGATGTTTGTGCTTTTCTCTCTATTACACTTACATGCTACACTGTTTTTGGCACCTATTGGTCAATCCATGCCGAGCAGCTTCTTGTACTGGTCCAGCAGCTTACCCTCCTCGTCGAGCTGCAAATCCAAATGGGAATCCTCGTTCGTCGCGCGTATGTCCTGCGAGAAGCTCTTGAACAGTATGTCAAGCATTTCCTTTTTGCGCTTTTTCTCTTCCCTTTTCGCGCTGCCATCGTCATTTTTTGCGTCGTCCGGGTCGGTGGCACCTGTGGCAGTGCGTTTGCTTGTCGAGGGTTTTCCATCGGATGTGCCGGTTGACGATGACGAGCCCGGTGTGTTGGACGCATCTTTCTTCTGATTCCAGTCGGCGATGGCACGCTGCAGTTCCTCACTGTACCGACCGTTCTGTACGTTTGCAAGGAGATAGTTTGTGGCCCGATCGTAATCGTTTGCTGCTAGCTTCAGTGCTATTTTCGCTATTTGCGAATCGAACCCAAGCGTCTCTAGCTGCTTCTGTAGCTCCTTGTTTACCGACACCGTACGAAGCAGCTCCTTTTGCAGTCCCGCACTGTTCGTTTCCAGCTCATTTAGGGCACCGTTTATATCGTTGAGACTCTTCTTCAACGCCAGCCCAGCCAATTCTTCCGGGTAGCCCATCTCCATCAGCTGATCGACAAGCTCGAGCTTAATGCGCTGAAAATCCCCAGCCGAGGCGTCGTGATCGATCGTTTGGTAAAGCTTCCGTTCGCGCTCGGATCGTTTTTCGTTCGTTTCGCGCGTCTGTCTCCGGTTGTGGATAAACTCAATCGAAGCTTCCACATCGTTCGAGCAAGCGCGCAAAGCTATGCGACATTCCTGCATCGAGTAACCACACTCCATTAGCCGGCTCAGACAATCGTCATCGATACGGAGCTTCAACAGTTCCGTTTCCACCACACGGAACATGGTCCGGGCGTCGTCTCGCTTGTTCTGGTGGAAGAACAGAACCGCTTTCAGCAGGTGGAGTCGCACGAGCAAAATCTTTTCGTTCGACTGTTCGCCCCGTATGGCCGTCACACGCTGCATGTTCTTGCCGTAGCTCTGCTGGAACTTCAGCTCGCACACCTTCAGCCTTTGTTCGGCGTCCGGAAGCTGATTCAGATTCTGTTATTTTATAAAAAGCAATAACATGAACATGACGTACAGAACGAATAAAATTTATGTGCTATTACCTTCAAACATAAATAGCACCATACAATGTCCAGATTGAGCAGAGCGTAGTTATCGACGACGTTCAGCAGCTGTGAATTGCACGCACGGAAGTCATGGTCTGCTTCTAGCAGTAAGAGAAGCGCTTCCTCGTAATTGCCCGCCTTCATAGCGGCTTTACCTTTTTGGTACAGGGTGAGTGCCATCAGAAGAGATTTTTTCTCTTCCTTTGGGAGAAAAATTGCGTTTCCCGATTGGTCCTCAATCTAGAGTAAAAAGGTAGTAAAATTATTATCAAATAAATTGCTTTTTGGAATATCGTCAGCAAAATGACTTACGCTTAAGAAATTCGAACTATCATTCTCGTTGATTAGCATCTCAGCGTCCGTGCGAATCTTGTGCACACGGTCGTACGTGGAACATTCTCGTTTCGCTTCCTCCTCGCTGTGTGCCAACACCAGCGCCATTATTGTGGCACCGTTCGTAATCTTTTGCTCTTGAAGCGAACGCACACTGCTAATAATCTTCCCCGAGCAAACCAGTTTTATCCTACAAAGAAAAGGCACAAAAATGCGTTTTACGATGTCCTCTACATCCCTTACACCTTACTCTTTCACTTACTTGCGTGCATCCAACGAAAGCCGCTGTCCAATCAGTTCACACAAATGACTACCCTGTTCCGTGATCTTCACCTTCATATCAAACTCCCTGTTAGAACCGGTCTGTGTCGGCGCACGGATTCTGACCGTTGCAACGCCCGTCTTCTGAAATTCATCTTTCGCTTGCAACTTTTCCAGGGCATTTCGTTGCAGTGCAGTCAATCCCTCCAGACACAGATCCGTCGGTATGCCAAGCTCTGGTCCAAGCTGTTCGGCAAGCTTGAGCATTTCCGCACCGTCGGTATTTCGCTGCGATGTTAAATACGGGGTTTCCCATAGCTTTATTCCACGCTCGTTAAGTTTGGCACGGAGCTGAATCAGACGATTTTCGTGCTGTAACAACTCCATCGTTGGGATGTGATGACTGGTACTGATGGTTGGTGAGCGTTTAGCAAAGCGACGATGAGAGATTCAAAATTGACTAGCTTTGGTAAGGCCACACAGCACTACAGTGCGAACAGAAGAACGCGCTAAAGAACACAGGAAGACAGTGCCGGAAGCTGCACCGGACATGGCAAACCGTTTTGCGGCCGGTTTTCGTTTTTCGCTGATTAATCCAAACAAAGAATGAAAAGTGAAAAAGCAAAACAAAACAACTGTGACTGCCGTGTGTTTTGACGTTTCGCGAACATTGGGCGAGATGTAGATAGAGAAGGTGTGACGCTCCCGTTCAGTACAGGGTGTGTGCATCGAGTATTGCACCAACAATTTTCAAACATTATTGAGACGTTTTTGTAAGAAGTTTAGGCTAGGCTGCTGAATATCTACAAATTTTATTTATTTTTATTTATTTAATTTCCAGTATGACGGCAAAATTGACTAGCTTTGGTAAGGCCACACAGCACTACAGTGCGAACAGAAGAACGCGCTAAAGAACACAGGAAGACAGTGCCGGAAGCTGCACCGGACATGGCAAACCGTTTTGCGGCCGGTTTTCGTTTTTCGCTGATTAATCCAAACAAAGAATGAAAAGCGAAAAAGCAAAACAAAACAACTGCGACTGCCGTGTGTTTTGACGTTTCGCGAACATTGGGCGAGATGTAGATAGAGAAGGTGTGACGATCCCGTTCAGTACAGGGTGTGTGTATCGAGTTTTACACCAACAATTTTCAAACATTATTGAGACGTTTTTGTAAGAAGTTTAGGCTAGGCTGCTGAATATCTACAAATATTCTATAAATAACGGAGTCTTAAAAACCTGAGAGATTAAACTGTGATCAGGAAATTTTCTTTCGTTCACAAAATACGAGAATGAGAAACCTTGCATACTTGCAGTCCTTCTTCACGTATAGTAAAGCATACATTTAGGCGCTCTACATAATAGTTTGGCAATCTTTTTCTTGGTTTAACGATCTGCTAGGTTGCGCTTGCCATTTAATAGTTTATTAAACTTAATGGTCTTAATTAAACTTATTGGATCACACCGTCGTTCGAAATACTTCTCTCTTCTTCTTCTTCTTCTTCTTCTTCTTCTTCTTCTTCTTCTTCTTCTTCTTCTTCTGCATATCGAAATGTTAGGAAATCAAGCGTTTCTTTCAGTCTGTATGATTGTACTTACTCATAGGTAAACAATCATTCTCAGCAGCAGGTTCCTCATTTTCGGTTTGTAGTTCAACAGATCATTCCAAAGCTTCCCTTTGCCAAATCACACTAGGTACAAAACTACACAAGTCGAGCATACGATTACAACTGACTGACACACACACTCGTGGCGACGCACATATCCACACATGGAAATCATAGGCTGATCTGTTTGACAGCTTGCTTATTCGTACAATTTGGCCCAGTGGGATGTTGTATAGGTTCGTGTTAGCACACAGTATTACTGGGATCAAATCCGCAATAAACTCATACACAAATTAAAATCACTCTTCCAGGGTGTGACCGGCCTATAGCTACTGGGCAAAGTGAGAAGGTGGAGGAAAGACGAATAGACGAAAAGAAACAGCACCAAACACATAACACAACAACTTCAATACATACATTCAATCGCCCCGAGAAAGATGGCTTTGGTATTAGTACCATCAGTAAAAAAAATAAGCGACGAGTAAAAACATTTCAGCGTTGAAAGTTCAAAATGTTAAAAGCTTTGTTGAAAAGCTTTTATTCTTTTCACAAACTTTAAAGTTTAGTCGTTTAACCACTGCTAAACGTGGTCGTTTTACATTCCGTTCAGACCAAAGCTTTAGTCTAAACGACCCCGTTCAGAAGTCGTTTAACCATTTTGTGCCGCTTGGGTGCGGTGTAGTTCTATGGAGTGTGGTGTGGTACTATGGCAGGTGGTTCGTACACCTAGATTTTACTTCGTCCTTCCTACTAGCGGGGATGGACTAAAACAAAACGAAAAGAAACAAAAAGTAAACAACTAGACAGAACAAACGATTATTTGGCTGCGTCCAGTGTTCAACAAGCAGCCCAGCAGAGACAGTCCCAGCTCGACCATGTCAGCGTCGAACCCAAAAATGATCGGCAAGTCTCATCCCGCAGCAGCAAAGGTAGCTCCACTACTACTAAATAACTGAGTCTTAAAAACCTGAGAGATTAAACTGTGATCTGGAAATTTTCTTTCGTTCACAAAATACGAGAATGAAAAACCTTGCATACTTGCAGTCCTTCTTCACGTATAGTAAAGCATACATTTAGGCGCTCTACATAATAGTTTGGCAATCTTTTTCTTGGTTTAACGATCTGCTAGGTTGCGCTTGCCATTTAATAGTTTATTAAACTTAATGGTCTTAATTAAACTTATTAGATCACACCGTCGTTCGAAATACTTGTAAGTTGGAATTCATAAATTCAATCCAATTCGTGAAAGGACTTATTAATCGGATCTGAGCAGATGAAAACATAGCTCGAATTCTATTATTTTCAAACAAACCCGGATGATCGTTACTCCAATTAAGAATATCGCTGTGAAATTGCTAGGAAGTATGCGGAAGTATTTATGAGAAGAATTCTTAACAGGACTGTTCCTGTGATTTGAATTCCAACTTCACAAAAAGAACCGAATTTCATCTTGAAACGAGTACCAAAAGTAAAAACTAGCTACTCGGATACCTAGTAGAAATCATTTATACGTACAATTAAGGACAACGTCCAATGATTTAAACACAAGATTGAAGACATCAAGATGATGTTAAGCACAATTTGACTAGCAAATTTAAGTAAAAGATCATGCAATGAGAATGTCAACATACCTTTCTGAATATGATTCCCCTCTTTTCAGACGCCTAAAAGTATGCAAATGTTAATTATGAAATTATTTCTATTCGTGTTAGTTCATCGCGTACATAGTGTTTGTGGATTACTTCAATCACAAAATGCAAACCTATAAGGAAACTCGTAAATAATCTTTATATCTTGTAACCAACCAAAACCACACCTTCGATAAACATATGTACACTACATTAGAGTTACAAAATAATAATTTTTATTCCAAGAATTCCGACAAGCGATAAAGACTGCCAAAACGTGTGTACCAAGCACATTTATGTTGAGAACGTAGTTACTGCAACTTTCACGTGTGCTTCCGGATGAGGTTGCACTTATCAGCTTACCTGTCTCATGAATCACTAGTTTTAAAGCCGAGAATTCCTAACCCATCAATACCACCCCACTAGCGAATGGCACCTAAATGCACCCATGCGGTTGATGCGGCTGTTTAGTGACAGTAACACTTCTGGCAGCAGTATTTGCCACCTATCGGACCGGGGTTCTTTATCGTACCGGCTTATCAGGGTGCCACTGCTAACTTTATCAATTTATCCATATAGCAGATTTCGTACATTCGTGTACGGTAGTGTTTCTCTTTTTTGGCAGAAGTTGGTTAACATCGAAACCAAGGTGATAAGGCACATGGTGGATAAAGATGGGCTTTACCTATTCCGGAAATTGGTCTCAGGTGGGGTTGGTTAGTTTGTAGCTGACTATCGACGGAACAGTACGGTGTTCTTTGAGGCTGGTTCCGGTGCTAGCACCGCATGCGCCTTTGCGCATAGTACGGTGTGCGTGATCAAGTGATCGAGAGGAGCTCGTGTGAAATAGTGTCGAAAGGAAAGCAAAAAGGAAATTCATCATATTCTTACCTATTCGAAGTGTATCTAAAGTGTGTATAACGTTGTGTAACGTCAAAGCGAATAACCCCGGAAGCGATATTTCGAGATTGATAATAGTTTAGTGTCAGTATCAGTGTTGTACTACATTTTAACGTGTTATAATCTCATCAACCCGCTCTACCAAAGCGCTCCCATTCTAGTGATTTTACCTCAAAGTGTCAAAAGTGACTAACGATCGAGTAGTAGTGCAACGGTTAGTGAAAACAAAATGGCCATCCTTACCGCACAATCGACAAGCACGGCGGCGGCATCAACGCTCACCCAACCGGCCGGAACATCCGGTTGGGGCAAATTCACGTTGCTCCTGTGGAAAAACTTCCTGCTACACTGGCGAAGCAAGGTTTCCAGTCTGGTCGAGATCTTCATTCCACCCCTGTTCATGCTGCTAATGGTGGGACTGCGCAGTTTGACCGAAATCGAACATGTCCCGCACGTTTCCGTCTATCAGCCGCTGGATATCACTAACTTTACCGCTATCAGGTAAGCGATGGATTAGGTTAACATCAGTGGGTGGAACTCATCGACCGTGCACAAGTTATCGCAGATATCCAATGTCGCCTTCCATCAGCGCCAGTCATTGTGTCCCAGTGGGTTTTTTTTTCTTTATCGAGTTTTGCCAAACAACGCACGGTAGTCTGTATCGGCGAAAAGGGAAGGGGCAATAATTAAAACGAACCCCGTCGTAACGTCATTAGCCTATGGCTAAACAGTTGAGAAAGCGCGCCTTGTGATAAGGCGAGGAGGATCAACAGAGTTCTCATTGTTTCGTTGTATCATAAATTCACTTCTATTTTAGGCATATTGAATCATGCAAATGCTGATCGGTACGCTACATAATATTAGGCAATCTTCTTTTACTACTACGTGTATGACGTTAATCCCTGTTGCTCTACGATGAATTTGTCGATGAATTCCGCGCATTAGAGACTACGTTGGTCCACATTTGTAATAAAGATGATAAGTAACCTCTATCATCGGTTATACTAGAATTTCCACATAATGTGCAATGTGTTAAAAATCCTTAAGTCTAATGTCCATTCCCATATATTTATCTAGACTTTAGAGACTCTGGAGGTTCTAGTTCGCTAGATTTGGCGTATTCAATCAGACATCTTTTGATCCCGTTCCATGAGACTTTAAGGCGCTGGGTGACAAGAGTTGGGATGATCTACAATGAAATCAACTTCTCATCTGATTTGGTCAAACATGAAAAATATGAAATTGGGAGGATGTTTCTTTCTTTGCTTAATTCTTTTTATTTTGTGAATGATCACGTGGCGTCCATTTTATTCCATAAAAAAGGCACGAAGCTTATCTGCGCCTACTGAGATAGAGGGCTCTGGGATGTGCCAACTGTAAGCCATCTTTCTACCTCGTTTGAAGATTTATTTATTTATCCGTATAGAAAACAAACAACCATTTACACACAAACATACTACCCTTGTTCTGCAGGAGAAACCTCGTCGTACCGTTCCAAGAAACTATCGCCTACTCACCTAACGGTTCCGCGCTGCACACTCTAATGGGACCGATTGGTGAGTGGATGAAAATGGATGTGCGCGGATTGCCGAATGCATCCGCACTGCAGGACTTCCTGCTCGGCACCAATGCCTTTGCAGGAGTCGAGTTCGACATACGGCTCAATGCGTCTAGTGTTCTACCCCAGCGTCTGAACTATCGGTTGCGATTCCCGGGAGAACAGCGAGCCCAATTCACCGTTGGTCATAGCTGGCAGACGGATCGTCGCTGGGGTTCAAGACCTGATGGAGGTGCACGATTTGCAGAGGACAGCGATGGAGGACCGTCGCCCGGCTACTTTCGGGAAGGATTTCTTACGCTTCAGCACTACATCTTTAAAGCGTTTTTGGAACAGGTGAAAACCATCCCTGACCCTGTGCCGGATGTGTATCTGCAACGTTTCCCTTATCCACCGTTTCGGGAGGATAGCTTCCCATCCAGCTTAACAACATTCCTACCCATTTCGGTCATGCTGGCATTCATCTATCCTTGCATAAGCATCGTGAAAAACATTCTGTTCGAGAAGGAAAAACAAATCAAAGAAGCGATGAAGATCATGGGCCTCCAGAACTGGGTACTGTGGAGTTCTTGGTTCGTGAAGTGTTTCGTGTTTACGCAGATATCGATCGTTTTGGTGGTGCTGTTCTTGAAGGTACCCTGGTACTCGACACCGGACGTGTCTGTTCTGACGTACTCGCATTGGAGTGTTATCTGGTTCATCTTCTTTGTGTACGGAATTGCGATCATCACGTTCTCCTTCATGCTGAGCACACTGTTCTCGAAGGCGAATTCCGGTGGTGCTGTAGCAGCCATTATATGGTTCCTAGCGTTCGCTCCGTACATTATTATGGTGCAGGACTATCGAAACTTGACCGTGTCCCAGAAGCTTGGTTCATCGCTGTTGCTCAACTCGGCCATAGGGTTTGCGATGAGGCTGGTGGGTGTTTACGAGGGCACAACGCAAGGTGTACAGTGGTCGACCCTGTTCCATGACAGTGACGTGGACGACATCAATATTGGACAGATGCTGCTCATGCTGCTCGGAGATGCGGCTATTTATATGCTGATTGCGCTGTATATAGAGCAGGTGTTTCCCGGTGACTTTGGACTGGCCCAGCCGTGGTACTTCTTCGTTACGAAGCGATTCTGGTGCGGTGAACGTGTCTCCTCTGATGGTGAGTAAACTGTAACATCCACATTTATTCACATAAAAACAAATCTTTATTCATTCTCTCCAAACTCCTGCAGAACCTGCAGCGCGAACCGCACCTAGCAAAACGGACGATATTATCGAAGCGGAACCGAAGGGTCGCATCCCGCGCATACAGATCCAAGAACTTCGGAAGGTGTACTCCAACAAAAAGATTGCTGTCGAAGGACTTACATTCAATATGTTTGAAGGGCAAATTACGGCTCTGCTTGGGCATAATGGTGCCGGTAAGACGACTACCATGTCGATGCTGACCGGTATGAAGCGCCCAAGCGCTGGTACCGCTATTATCTGGGGTCACGATATAAGAACGGAGATGAAATCGGTCCGTATGTCACTGGGATACTGCCCGCAGCACAATATCCTCTTCGATGGGTTAACGGTGCGTGAGCATCTTTACTTCTACGGACGTCTGAAAGGGCTCTCGAAGCTGCAAGCTCAATACGAGATCGACAAGTACATCAAGGCACTCGAGCTGTTGGACAAGGCGGACGTTCGCTCGTCTAGCCTATCCGGTGGCATGAAACGCAAGCTTTGTGTCGGAATAGCTCTCTGTGCCGGATCGCGGGTAGTTCTCTGTGATGAGCCCACGTCCGGTATGGATCCAGCAGCAAGACGTGCTCTGTGGGATTTACTGATCGCGGAGAAAACGCGCCGCACCATGATCCTGTCGACACACTTCATGGACGAAGCGGACATGCTTGGCGATCGTATTGCGATCATGGCGGACGGTAAGCTCAAAGCAGTTGGATCATCGTTTTTCCTGAAGAAAAAGTATGGCGTTGGATATCGGTTGATCTGTGTGAAGCGGTCAGAGTGCGACGTCGAACGGGTGACAGAGTTACTGCGCAAACACATTCCCTTCATACAGGTGGAGTCGAACGTTGGATCGGAGTTGTCCTATCTGCTTCAGGAGGAACACTCGCGCGGGTTCCAAACGCTGCTGGAAGATTTGGAAAAGCATGGCGAAGAGTTAAAGATTTGTGACTTTGGCATTTCGCTTACTACGCTCGAGGAGGTGTTCATGAAGGTGGGTTCCGACTCGACCGGAGCGCCGCAGATCGGGGAGGAAGCAAGTCTGCACAGTTTGCACTCGTACAGTACCAGTACGGACCTGGAATCACGCACCACGATCGATGATTACGAGCTGTTGGAAGGATCGCGACTTTTCTTCTATCAGATATGGGCACTGTTTCTGAAAAAGGTCTATCAAACCTATCGGAACTGGTTCCTGCTGGTGGTGCAGGTGCTGATTCCGGTACTGTTCGTAGCGGTAACGATCGCGGTTGTCCGAAACTGGGGAGGATCCGGAAATATGCCACCACGGGCAATTGGATTACGTTTCTACAACCCGTCCGTAACGCTTATACAGATGGAACCGGAAGATCAGATTGGTTCGCTTCAGGAACGGTAAGTGGCATCAAATCTCTAGCAACCTAATATGAGGAGATTAATAAAGTATCTTTGTCTTTTACCGGTCCGACTTATCCGCTAGAATCCTGGACAACTACATGCGACTCTTCCGCAGTATGCCAAGCATACCGTTACGCGGTGAAGAGTGGATGGAGGATACATTTTTGCAATTTGCCAACGCGAACCTGATGCTGGTAAATCGTCAGTTTATTGTTGGGGCTGGCATCTTGAACAATAATCTGACGGCGTGGTTCAACAACGAAGCACTACATTCGCCACCAGCCGCTTTACAGATGATGCACAATGCACTGCTCAAGACGTTTACCGAGTCGCCGGGATTCAATATATCCCTCACGAATTCCCCTTTACCGTACACGGATGAAACGAGGGTAAGGGTCACTTGTTACTGAGAGCCTACCCTTAAAATTATTCAAAATAATTTGATTCTCTTTTGTAGCTCCAACTGATGCGCACCTTCAACAATCTGGGCTTCCAGCTGGCTTACTACACCGGCTTTGCGATGTCCTTCGTGGTTGGATTCTACGTCATTTTCTACATTCGCGAACGGGTCACAAAAGCCAAACTGCTTCAACTCGTAAGCGGTGTTAACCGTCTAACGTACTGGTTCACGGGCTTCATCTGGGACTATCTGACGTACGCATTCGTGTGTATCTTCATCATCATAACCGTGGCCATCTTCCAGGAGCCCGGATTTAGCACCGGTGGTGAAGTATTCCGCCTATATTCGGTCTTCCTATTCGTTGGCGTCCCAGCCCTACCACTGACGTACATTGTAACGCTGTACTACAACGTAGCACCGGCAGCATTTATCAGAATTAGTGTGGCGTATATCGTCACCGGCACAGCACTGTTCATCTTCGTCTATCTGCTCGGAACGGACATGTTCGAGCTGGAGGAACTGTCCGAGGTGCTATCGAACGTGTTCCTAATCTTCCCCCACTTTGCCCTGTGTGATGCGATCGTCAATCTAAGTCACATGTCCGTTACGATCGATACTTGCGATGCGGTGCGACCGCCAGGTGTTACACCGCTACCAATCTGTGACGAAGGTCTACACTACTATCAGTGGGAACGTCCCGGCATTGGACGCCATCTATTTTACTGCCTCACGATGACGGTTGTGTACTTCGTGATACTTTTTGTGCTCGACTTTAAGGTGTTGAAGTTGATTGTACAGAAGGTGCGCGAATGGTACCATCGGAAACACTACAAAACGAACACGGAGTCAGGATCGGCAGAGATCGATTCTGACGTGCTGAGGGAGAATGAACGCATAGCCGCCATGTCGGTTGATGAACGAACGCGCACCAACCTGGTAGCGCACGAGATGACAAAGTACTACAATCGATTCCTTGCCGTCAATCAGCTCAGTGTGGGCATCAATAGGTGAGCCTTCCTAACGTATCTCGTAAGGACTAGTTAACATTCAGAATTTCTCTCCTCTAGTTCCGAATGTTTCGGACTGCTCGGAGCGAACGGTGCCGGCAAGACCACCACCTTCAAGATGCTGTCCGGCGACGAGACGATTTCGTTCGGCGATGCCTGGATCAAGGGTCACAGTTTGAAGAGTGAATTGAAGAAGGTTCACCAGCACATCGGCTACTGTCCACAGTTTGACGCACTGATCGAGGATCTTACCGGGCGGGAAACGTTGAAGCTGTTCTCACTGTTGCGTGGCGTGCCGAGGTTTAACATCCCGTTCGTCAGCATGCATCTGGCGCGTGAGTTTGGCTTCGAGAAGCATCTGGACAAACAGGTCAAGGCGTACAGTGGGGGCAACAAGCGTAAGCTAAGTACCGCACTAGCCATGCTCGGCAACCCGTCGGTGGTGTATCTGGATGAACCGACGTCCGGGATGGATCCGGGTGCGAAGCGTAACCTTTGGAACGGTGTCTGTAGGGTACGGGACAGTGGCAAAACGATCGTGCTTACCTCGCACAGTATGGAGGAGTGTGAGGCACTCTGCACCCGGTTGGCCATCATGGTGAACGGGGAGTTCAAGTGTATCGGGTCGACGCAACACTTGAAGAACAAGTTCTCGCAGGGCTTTGTGCTGACGATCAAGGCGAAACGGGTGGACAGTGGAGGTAAGGGGAAGGAAAGCGATACGCTCGATCTGCAGAACATTAAGGATCACATCGTCACACAGTTCCCGGATTCACATCTCAAGTAAGCACCGAGTGGGGAGCGATAGTTTTAATTGCTTGGAGCTACGCTAAATGAATGCTAAATGTGATATTTATTCTCTTCCAGGGAGGAATACCAGGACCTGCTGACGTACTACATCCGTTCGAATAGCATGAAATGGTCGCAGATATTCGGTGTGATGGAACGAGCGAAGCAGCAGCTAAACATCGAAGATTACTCGATCGGACAGACGAGCCTGGAGCAGGTGTTCTTAGCTTTTACCAAGTACCAAAGAGAGGAGTAGTAACCGAACAGGCAGGCAGACAGATCAACCGATGGGTTGTAAGCCAATAGATTAAGTGAACCCTATTTTTAAGGAGTATTGTCATCACCTTTTACAAACCGATAAAGTTAACGATGGAAAATGAATATAACAGCGATCAATTTTACGATACTTTTCTTCTTTTGTTGATTTGTGTGTTTTGTGTGTTTTAATCTACGGCTGTAAGATAGAGGGTAGTAGGTCATGTCTACTATACGTTCCTTCTAGGAGATACTATACGTGTTCTACACTTGCTGTCCGAAACGTGCTGGACCGCCAGTTTGCTGTGTATCCTTTTAAATAGTCCTGCTATATGTTGCTACGTGTTTATAGGGATTAGGAGTGCTCTTGCTGTCTAAAACCCTACGCGCATCTACGCTACAGCTCATTCTCATTTTTGTGCGTTAAACGGCTGGCCCGAGCAAGATCATTGCCTGGGTTTAATATTAGCGTTTCATCGCGTTTTCATTTTATTCCCATCAATACTTCGGTAAACGTTTGCCAGCTTGTGTAAACGCTTCGCATAAACTTCCCGCTTCCAGGAAATTGTTATCTCCCTATTCCGAAAGGTTTTCTACAACGTCACGACACCGATAGCTACTGCTACTGCTGCTAGAGCTAGTAGCAGTGTGAGTGTTAGATTATTACAAAGGCAAACACGAAATACGACGTTGATATACAAACGTTATATCGTAATAACTTCCCTTTTTTTTGCTGCGTTTATATTCTGGGACCGGGCGGTCGGCTTTTATCCGACAACAATATTTACAGACATCAATGCGGTTAAACATCAATACTCATTGGAAATCGGGAGTTGGGTCGAAGGGACACGTGCCAATAAACATGCAACGTGTCGATTCGTTTTAGTTTGGCAACATCTACACTTAAAATCGATACAAAATGGGAGACAAAGTTACTCTTTTACATCTCGCTAGTAAAACACATAAACAAGGTACTGAATTAGAGAAATTGTACAATATGACAGGAAGGAGAAGAATATGAGATTAGTTTTGCTCTCTGTGTGATGTGTGAGACAGCGGTTATAGCACGCTTTCGTTGTTTTCTTTTTGTGTCGCACGATAGTATGACACACTTAGCTGTGCGTCATAGCTACTACTCGTGACGACAAGATCGCATCTTCCTACGCTTAACATAAACACACGCGCACACCCATGTACATATATTTGGCACATACAACCGGACACGAAAATTTTGACGTAGCAGGTGCTGCTACTATTACTACTACTAGTATCTCTACTACTATGCAAGAAATTGGAGATAATATCCGACAGAGAGTGAAACAGGGGTAGAAATAATGGTAAAAGATAGATCGTTACGGCGCGGGACACTGTATATGCACAAAACGGGAGGTTTGTTTAAGTTTCTAATGCACACATCTTCTAACACGCTTCTCCTAAACGTAACACGTTCTGTAGTGTAATAGTAACATATAAGTAACAGAGTTTTTTTTGCACACAACATATCGCACCTTCGTAGTTCTATGTAAGTATGTCCATGGGTAGATAAGTAGATAAAGAGAGTTCTCTTCTTGTTTTCTCCATCTGTAACTTCATACAACACACTATACTTGCTCGTTTCCACGCCATAAAAAGGGTGCGCATATGCGTTGTTTTGTGTTTTATATATGTGAGCGTGTGTGCGTCGTGTTGGTGAGTACAGAGACAGTTCTAGCGCCTAGACGTCTAATGGATAATACAAATCTTAACCGCTAATCTTGCTACTACACGTAAAACTTCTTAATACAATGGTATATCGTTTGCTACTAGGTTTATATATGTACAATTAGTCAGGGTCTGGTTAGAAGGTTGAACGAAAAGTACTAGATACAGCTGCTGCTACAGGTATGTTAGCAGGTGCTCGCTTCTTTACTCAACAAATTGCTGATTCTATTGAGATGAAGCCGCGTTCTACTATCGCATATTACCCACAAACTAAATACTGTTGAAAACACATTCTTTGCGGGCACGTATCGATTGTTTGAACAGCACGAATTGAAGCAATCTGATCTTTCACCCTGCTCGCCAGATCGTATCCTTTCCTACCGCAACTGGAAGATCCTTTGGAAAGATTAGTACTTTCAAGATACGAAAATACCTCTTTTACTTTGTTTAAAAACAGAGAAAATAGGGTAAGCGGGTTGTACAAATAAACAGCAACACCTTTGAAGTGTTGAGAAGAAGGTCTTAAATGTAACATAAAATTAAGATGCTGAAGAAGCAGAAAAAGTCATAAAAAAAAACAGTTTGCCATAGATTCTTACATTAGATAAGAAAGCAACTTTGAAACACAATATCACAGATTGTCTGATTTGTAATGTAGCAGGACGGTATTATGGATGACGATCTTTAAACAGGGTCGTGATCGAAAGATCAGACGAGAGAGAAAGAGCAGGTTCAGGTGGTGAAATTAGAAAGCTCTGGGACTATAGTTTACTACCCAGCTTAACCTATCGTTAACCCTCGGTGTAACCACCAACGAGGATAATACCTACATCTCATCGCTCATCTTTAATCTGTACAGAAACACGCACACGCACGCGCACTAAACTTACACTCAACACACTTCTATAGCAGCTTCCCGTCGGAGGATTAGCGCCAGTGGTAGACATGGATATATTACGTAATACTTAAAGCTGGACTTGCGAAGCCTGCTGGTGTGGACTTTGGTAAAGGTTTGCCCATTATCTTGCCCTGGTTCCCGTGCGTGAAACCGGAGGAAAAAGGGCATTCGAGGGGCTGGTTTTGTGGGCAGGGTTTTGTGTTTTGGAGATGTGTGGGGGATGACAACGAATAGAGCAAACGCGAACTGGCTTATCTCTGATGGTGCTGGTTCAGCTGTCGGGCGTTCATCACCTTGTAGACTTCCTGGGCCGATACCTCCTTGTAGAAGTTTTCGCTAGGACTTTTCGAGTTGCCCCGGGCCGTCGCGACCGGGTGTGATGTTCCTGTCGTCTGCTGCTGTTGCTGGTGCTGCTGCTGGAAGCCTGTCGCCGAACGCCATCGGTTGTTGTTGGTTCCTGCAGCGTTATCAGCAGCAGCATCGTTCTGGGCGCTTCCCGTTGCTGATGACTGCAGTGAACTGTCACGTACGAGTGGCATCCGGGACCAGAACCGTAGCAGCATCGGTTTGTTGCCTGTCTGGTCTACCTCCCAACCGGACGGGAGCCACCAGAAGGCAGGCCGTTGTGTCGTACTGTCTGGTGTCTGCTTCGGGAAGATGTCCGGCAAACGATTGCTGTTGGCTGGTGTTAGACGGTTGGTGGATGTTCCGGGGAATCGAACACCGCTCGCCTGCTGATGCTGCTGGTAGTTATTACTCGCAGCTCCGGATAGTTGTTCTTCATCGCGCGATGGGAACCGAATGCGCGTATTGGAAGAACCCACACCAAGCTGTTGCTCTTGTTGCTGCTGATGACGACGCTTTTCTGCTACGATTTCGTTTATTTTACGCAACTGATCGAGATAGTTGTTATTGTTACTGCCAGCCGGAGTCGATGCAAGTGGTTGAACCTGCAGGATGCTGCTCGCGGTGGTTGTTGCTGGCATTTCGCTGGAGGATACACTCGCTTCAGTCGTCGAAACGATCACAGAGGCAGGCAAATGATGATACACAAAACGATTACTGGCTTCGTTTGCTTCCCGAAGAGCATGTTGAGCTTCGTGACGATCCACTTCCTCGCTATTTTTCTTATCCTCCGGAGAGTCTTGCCGTACGTTCAAAACCGTTGGTTCCTGGGTTGATCTCTCCACATTGATCGCCTGCGTGGTTGTTTCCGGTGTGGCACGCGTTGTTCGATCCTGTTGGATGAGATGGCTAGCAGCTATCAGATGTGCTGACCCTCCTTTGATTCCCAAATCCCAGCTTCCCTTGATCGGTGTAATGATCTGCACGGAAGGCTTTGTAGGTATCGGCATAAGAGGACGAACAGGCGGTGGTGGTGGGGCTGTGGTGCTCACTGCCACAGGTTCTGGGATTTTATTTACCACCGTCGGTTCTTCGCTTGGTAGCGTTTCCGCGGTCGGAAGTGTGTCGAGATCCATCTCAGACATGTCTGTAGTGGATGTATCTAGTGGAGCAAGTGAACTACGATTACTGTCCATGAGCAGTAGTTCCTCTTCCAACTCCAACTTTATCCCATCCATATCTGACTCATCCTGCTCGGTTGTACTCGTCGCACCAGTACTACTAACGTCCGTAGTTAACGTTGCGTCCTCTTCTTCCTTCGTGGTAGTCGTCGGTACATCCTGCGTGGATAACACGGTGCTCACTACAGCATCACCACCATCCGTACCAGCTGTATCAGCAGCACGATCAGTCGTTGTACCGGTGCTGCTAGCGAGCTCAGTGACTGTAGGCTCCGCTGTGCTGCCACCGTCGGCCACTGGTACATCAGTTGTAGTGGACGAAACAAAAATGCTTTGCACCACCGTACTATTGTTTGCTTCCAGCTCGACCTGACCGACCAGCGTTCCGTTGGGGAGGGTTTCGAACGCGAGAAAGGAGATGTCGGTGTGCGTACTTTCGGCGTTGCTTTGGTCCACCTGGGCCGGCTCGGAAGATGTGCTGGAGGTGGACGTGGCAAGAAAGGGCTTCTCGGAGGACGGTTTTTCCGGACCGCTTACCGACACGGTCGTTATCTTTGCCTTGTCCTGATCGACTGTTGTAATGTCCACCATCGCACTGTCGTAAAAGCTCGGTCCGGGAATATCTTGGTACGTTAGCTTGGTTGTTTGCGAAACTTGGGGCTTGGGTGGTTGTGGTGGTTCCGGTGGTAAATCAATACTGAGTGGCAGATTCACATGGAACGGACCCGTCGAATCGTAATCGTAGTCGTAGTCATCTTCACCGGTACCTCCATTGCTACCACCGTCACCGTGCTGCGAGAAGAGACTCTGAAGCTTCGTCACCAGAATGTCGGCCGTGTTGATGCTCACCACCTGGATACATTTGCCATTGTAGTCCACTTTATAGTCCGGTGGGCATGCGGACGTATTGTAGCTGTTGAGGAACGGTGTGATAAAGATCGATTTGGGGGTGATTTTTTTCGACTTTCCACTGAGCGGCATCGGTGCCCGGCTGTCCTCCGACAGCCATGCTGCTTCCCACGTCAGATGGTCCGGATTGTTGTCCAGTGGTTTGGAGGTGATTGGTAGGGCGTCCGTCGTTACCAGCAGTGCTAGCAGTAC
Source organism: Anopheles maculatus (assembly GCA_002091835.1). Lineage (NCBI taxonomy): Eukaryota > Metazoa > Arthropoda > Insecta > Diptera > Culicidae > Anopheles > Anopheles maculatus. Next base: position 102,338 of record KZ062068.1, on the reverse strand, counting down.
GCACCAGCAGCATAGCGTCATCGTCGTCCTGGTCGGTGCCATCGTTTTGTGTTTCATCGAAACCGTTAAGGTCGTCGTTTTCGTTCGATTTCGCGGGATGCGGGTGGTTGTTATAGCTGACTCACGTTTCCCACCGGAACTGTGGCCACTAGTGCATGGTTTGTTTGGGCAATCTGTGACGGAGAGGGAGAAAAAAAAAACAGTCATGAAAATCGGGCCATGAACAGTAAATCTAATGGAATGAAGAAGCCTTCCGGGAGGCTAGGATTTATTTCGATGCATTTTTTCCGAGCTACCCAAAGGCTAATATTTTTGCTTGGAGTTGAAAGCGCAACACATGTATCGGATCAGCTTTTATGGTCAAATGAATGAGAAAAATGGTTTCGCGTTGAAAAAGTTCTTGGAAGACATAGTTTTGAGTTAAAAACTTTAAAATTAAATCCACAAGATATTATTGTACATTTTGAATCAACTGTAACAGCCTGTCTTGTTACTTTATTGTTGAAATATTGAAATTTTTCCAATATTTAATTCAATAGCATACCAAGAACTTAGCTAACAAAACAATCCTAGTATCGGATAACCTACACCAAACAAAACTTCTAGTCCTCCGCGACCATAAGTCACCGGATGGAGTCGTTAAGGTACACGACTGACCACTCCACGGTCCAGTTTATGTGTTCAACTGTTTTGTTCAAACATTCTCTGCACTCATCGTAAAGCTAATCGAACCGTAACAAAGTCAACTGATGGAGAATGCAACAGCCCCAGTGTTTCCAATCGAACGAACGCATCATCGCTATAAGGTAAAAAAGAGAGTATTTTTTTCCTACGACGAGATTTGCCAAATTGTGAACCAATACCTGTCGGCGTTTAGCAGATACAGCGTACCGGTATAACCGTGCAAAACGTCATAAAAATTTTGTGCGCGAATTGCACCCATCATGTTAGAAAGCCGCACCGAACGACCACTACGCTCTGCGCACATATCTTTCGCGCGGTACAGATCCGGATTGTTTGCGGTGCTTTATCGTACCAACATGCATAATTATTAGAGTGAAAGGCTCTCTTCGTGTCGATTTCTAAAACATGCAGCATTACTATTGTAAGCATGTCTTTGAGGTTATGCACTGAGAAGAGGCTTGGAAGGTACTATTAGGTGTTAAAATAGATTAACGATAATTTATTCGTGGTGATACCGACCAGAGCAAGAAAACATGGTGCTCCATAACCTCAAAGTACTAGATCTTCACTACCTGTCACATTAGACACACACACACATCGATCAACCAGACGATCTGCAAGCGATCACTCACATCACCGTGCATCGCACACTCTCTTTCCAAACGTCTGACGTCTGGGTAAAGTTGCTTGACCGGATGAGGATGAAATGTGCCGCCTTTATAGATCCACCTATGGAGCTCGGTGATAGGTAACCTGCTCTTCTGCACGATCTCCGGTTTCGCGTGCGGATCTTCTTCCATCGCAAAACAAAACGAAGAGGAAAAAAGATCGTGCCTCATTTCTGGGTCACAAAAGTGTAAGTTTTTCTTACATCTTAACGTTCGATTTCATTTACTGGTTCAACAGCTGAACTGCCGGGAAGCTTAAGACAAGAAGACACTGGGTTGGGATGAGCTCGCCGACAGGAGACAGACAAGATGAATAGATTTGTCCGTGGTGTACTACTCTGGCATGCCAGTTTTTCGCCATGGGCGACATTGCGATAGCATCGGTAAAGGCCTCACCGCGCCATCGGAGTAGCTGGAAGGGAAACATTCTTCCGAGCGACCTAGACGAACACACGCATCATATGTTAGCGTCTTGAGGCTTGACGATGAGTCGGTAAAGCTGTCTTCGGTCCGTTTGCTCTTTTGCAGATTTTGGATAGGTTTAGCAATAAATCATCGATCTTCACTTTCAAAGCGCTTGTGGCGTGGTTTCGCTTTCTTCTGCCGCGAGCACCGTTTTTTTTTGCTCTGTTCATTATTTAGCCGAGATTTGTTCTGTAGAAAGTTTGCGCAGGAAAATTGATCCCACAGGGGAAAGTGTTCCCGAAATGGATTGAATTTGAAGTTCGTCTGTTTTTGTTACTTTCAAGCTTTGGTTTGCAGAATGTTTTTATCTAGCAGCATCCCGCATATAGATTGGAATATTTTGCTAGTCTTTGAAGACTTCGAACCACATCAAACCGACGTTGGAGGAGAATAAATCAAACCATACAGATGTGAAGTGTCCGACGGCGCAAGCTGGTATTTTGAAACACGACGCTTCGCAAACTTGGGAAAGATGATGACCACCAGATGGCCAAACAACGATCTGTTCACACACACACACACGGTGGCAGAACATTTATCTTTATGAATGTTTATGTGCGCGAAAAACAGAAAAAAAACACCAAACGATGAAAGGGCAATCCTCATTGAACTTTTGGCGCACGGGTTTGAAGTGGTTTCTATGGCTTGAAATTGGAAACGTTTCCTTCTGCTGCGTGGAGTGGCTGAACGCTGAAGTTGATGCGCCATGGTTTGGCGCTTTGCAAAATATAATCCAGGGTCGTCATAAAATAGTTTATCGCTTTTTGCGTGCCCGCTATATGGACGACGTCTTTCGACGAGCCGTATGCGCCTGCGTGTCTGATGATGATGCCTATTGAATATGGAGAAATTAACTACTGTCATCGAGAGCGTCCGTTATTAACGTTTTATTTTTGTATTTTTTTGGTGAAAAACTCGACAACAGGCACTCGCTAGTGGTGTTTGCCGGTTTGCAATTGACCCCAAGTAGCAGTTTTATGACGCAGTTAAGCGAGAGCTGACCACACAAAACGCGTCTAATGATGTTTGCAGACGCATCGGCAGTTGTTAATTTGATCGGCTGTGCCAGGGACGTTGTCTAAACGATCACCAACAGTTTCAAGATCGGGGAAGACGTGGATAAGGATGGGGCGAGGAGAAGAAGGGAGAAAAACTGTCAACTTCGACGGTGGAGTGTGTCTTATCGGTGATAATCATTTATGCGTTTCATTCGGTTTTGAAGGCTAACTGTTAATAGTTTGTGGCAGAGTAAGAAAATATGAGACTAGCGTTTTGCAATCATTTCTAGCTATGCATATGTCACAGGTACGTGTATGATAAATTGTTGGCATATTTACATAGAGATAGAATTTTCCAGAGGATGTTAGTGTTAGAGGAGAAGGAACATGAACTTCAAGACGACAACTTCAGTCGTCAGTCGACAATGACATTTCAAGTCAAATTGGGACATAAATTCTTGAATAAAATGATCAGTAATGTATGTAAAATTTCTGCAAACAATTCAAATGATTTACTTATATTAACATATTTACACTTATCAGTAAAAAGTTCTCAACTAACATAGTCAAATTGTTAATATTCTAATAAAAATTATGATCACAAATTTAGAGCTCCGGCGTCTTCAAATGTTATGGGATCTTGTGTATGAAAAATTATATTATCATATTATGAAACGGCTATATTACCGCAAAAAGGTACATAAAAGAAGATACAGCTTTAATCCATTTTGGCCACATCACTCACCCCGGTGCGGATTGAAGATGACTTCTGATCTGAACCATCTGGTTTTTGATTTGCGCTATAAATCAACATCTTTCGCACGCGCTTTAAAGTGCAAAGACACCAGCCTCAATCGATCGTTCATAGCGCATCTTGGCACTTGGGATCTTACTTTCTTGGCAGCATTCTGATCCGAAAAAAAGTGCGATCCGGACCGTCGCATACGAAGCGAGGTGGCAGGAAAGTTGATTCAATAAAATAAATTATAAACGAGGTCATACACACGATTTCCATTAGCGGCGTGTGGGAATCGATACTGGACCTGCTCACTGGGGGTGGTGAGATACATATTTATCGTCCTAGTTCCTAGTCGTTGTGTTTCGGTTTGTATTATCTGCTATGGAGATTTGGAACATAAGAGACCGCTCGATTGATTTAGTCAAATAACAAACGTTCAGTCACCTTTAAATCAGAGTTTAAGGCTTATATTCAAAAGATTAGAACTAAAAGGTCAACAGCAAGCGATATGAAAGATGTAAATTGACGTATCTGTCATTTTTAAGTTGTGTTATATCCCATCACCCAACAAATCACTACGATATTATGACATTTAAAATTACCAATTCAATCTCTTCAATTTTCTTTTTATTTGAGAAGAACGGCCTAGTATTACTAAATGATCTCCTGGTTCGAAACAGAAGCTAATAAGAATAAGGCATTAAGACAGTGGAATTAAAATAAGAAGGAAAATCAGAAAATTGAAGCAAGTTTCAATAAAAATGCCTGATCTGAGTTCAGAACTAGACTGGAACCATGACTTACAAGTACTGGCCTAGAATGGCAGAAACTGTGAGTAGTTCGTATACGCATCATCTCGTGAGCTACATTAGGCCAAATAGAATTAAATAGCCACCGATTACGGCAACATAACTGTGGGTTAAAGAAACAGAAATTCTTAACACTTATTTTATTAATCCCCAGCTCCAATTTCTGCGACTTCTTCCCCACGTTTTCACATCATGTCGCAAAAGATCGTGGTGCTTTTTGTTTTGTCATTCAGTCACGCGGTCATCAACACATTTTGCAGTCCCGAGTCGCCTACACGCAACCGATCGCGTGACCGGGGTTTTTATTCTCTTATTTTTACTGCTATTTTGTTCAATTTAACCATTCGAATGCAACAACATCACACTACACACGAATGCACACAAACGTCCGCGGTTCGCGGATACAAGGAGATTGTATAATTTTTGTGACAACTTTAAATTGTTTGTTTTTGGGCCAGAAATTGTTGGAGAAAAAGAAAACCATACAACTGTGGAATTATTTTGACAGCTTCACTATGAAACGAGCTGTCAGCAGCAACGTTTACGAACTGCAAAATACCGCATGTGTGTCACAATCGGCCCCCATCATCGTATCGCTTCGAAGGTGGAGAAGTTTTTTAAAAGGTTAACCGAGAAAACGGAACTCTTTAATCATTCCAAATCGGACTGTCCCATCGCATCGGTACACCCCATCGCGGCCATAAGGGCTTGGGCTTATTTTCCATTTTCGGGTTTTTTGCTTTTTTTTGTGAGGATGAATTTCTTTTCATCTTACTTTGAAGATAAGAGCACCGGTTGCCTCGCTAGAAGTGACAGGGCTTTTGGGCTGACACAGTGAGAGAGCTCAGGATCTCCGGGTGGTCGATCCGGGTGTATGGTTCACGAGTGATCGTTGCGAAAGAGAAAGTTTACCAGAAACTTGACCTTGGTTTTTCACATCATGTCGCAAAAGATCGTGGTGCTTTTTGTTTTGTCATTCAGTCACGCGGTCATCAACACATTTTGCAGTCCCGAGTCGCCTACACGCAACCGATCGCGTGACCGGGGTTTTTATTCTCTTATTTTTACTGCTATTTTGTTCAATTTAACCATTCGAATGCAACAACATCACACTACACACGAATGCACACAAACGTCCGCGGTTCGCGGATACAAGGAGATTGTATAATTTTTGTGACAACTTTAAATTGTTTGTTTTTGGGCCAGAAATTGTTGGAGAAAAAGAAAACCATACAACTGTGGAATTATTTTGACAGCTTCACTATGAAACGAGCTGTCAGCAGCAACGTTTACGAACTGCAAAATACCGCATGTGTGTCACAATCGGCCCCCATCATCGTATCGCTTCGAAGGTGGAGAAGTTTTTTAAAAGGTTAACCGAGAAAACGGAACTCTTTAATCATTCCAAATCGGACTGTCCCATCGCATCGGTACACCCCATCGCGGCCATAAGGGCTTGGGCTTATTTTCCATTTTCGGGTTTTTTGCTTTTTTTTGTGAGGATGAATTTCTTTTCATCTTACTTTGAAGATAAGAGCACCGGTTGCCTCGCTAGAAGTGACAGGGCTTTTGGGCTGACACAGTGAGAGAGCTCAGGATCTCCGGGTGGTCGATCCGGGTGTACGGTTCACGAGTGATCGTTGCGAAAGAGAAAGTTTACCAGAAACTTGACCTTGGTTTTGTGTAAGGGGCCACTTTTTCGACTCATGTCCTATGTTGGAATACCACAAAAATAGCGATTCAACCAATTGGAATGCTTTGTGAAGATGTGATCAAATCATCGTAATAGATAAAGCGTAGTTCAGCACAAACAATTAAGTCCTAAAAAATCCATCGCAATGTTTTGATTTCAATTTCAAAAGATACGAATACTCGTTTTGATTGAGCGAAACCATGTTGTTTTCTGACACGGCAATCATCACCTTCATAAATCTCCAATTTAATGTTTCACCAGGGACTATTTTAGTACGTGACTATTGCGCTTTAAAGACAGCTCCAGATGGTTTACTCTTAATCTACTAAGCATCATAAAATCTGCTCGCACATAAATCCACTTGGACGTGATAAACGTGCCATGAGTTTAGAGACCATTCGCTCTAGAACGCTCATCCACCGTCCGGATAATGTCCTCTGCTTCCGAATGATAGTTGTTTTCTAGTTCACTGACACAACATTCAAAACATGGCACGTTTTGCACAACTTATGCATCGTATACCCAAATACACCACTCGTTTAACGAATCTGATTACCTTTAGTTTTTATTTATCTTTTTCTCTGGATATGACCCTCCAACTTTAGACGAATTCACACAAACTTTTGGAGAGACTTTTTAGCACAAAAAAAACACGGTGCAACCTTACAGGGATGCGTGGACCCTTTGTGGATTGAATGTCGATGTTCACTGACATAACCCGCAGGACCAACTGCTAACCGAACCGAATGTTCAAGGTATATTTATGCATTTCTAAGCAAAAAAGTTCTAAAAAAGGAATCCAAAAACTTTAACGTTACCCTTTTTTTTCGTTGGTCGGGTCACGCGGTCATCAACACATTTTGCAGTCCCGAGTCGCCTACACGCAACCGATCGCGTGACCGGGGTTTTTATTCTCTTATTTTTACTGCTATTTTGTTCAATTTAACCATTCGAATGCAACAACATCACACTACACACGAATGCACACAAACGTCCGCGGTTCGCGGATACAAGGAGATTGTATAATTTTTGTGACAACTTTAAATTGTTTGTTTTTGGGCCAGAAATTGTTGGAGAAAAAGAAAACCATACAACTGTGGAATTATTTTGACAGCTTCACTATGGGAAGCAGAAAGCCCCGAAACGGTTTGATAAAATAATACCCAATTTTGAGAACTCTCCTTAAGCGAGAAACTTTCTACACATTGTTCGGCAGCGAAGCAAGGGAAAAACTTTTTCCTTACGTCATGCATGCGAATGTTCGCATTGTTCTAGCGGGCTTTCGCCCAGTTGGACGTGAGGACATACAATTATGCTATCGAAGAATGCCCAGGCTACGAGTTGACCCTTCTTTTTCTAGGGAACAACTTTCTCATGATGAATACCATTTCCTGCCAATAACAATTGGATTGCCAACCAATAATAGCCAGCAAACCCAAAGGTTGCACAAAAGATAACAACGTCTTGTGCAGGTTGAATAAACAATATCGCAAATAGAGTGTTGCTAAAAACTGCAGCCCTCGCTGCTAAGCTTCTCTAGACACGATGGAATGCAGTTGGAGAAACCAAAAACAACAGGAAAAAGTACCATAAAAAAGGCAAACCCACAATGGTGTCAAGGACAAGCGGATGAACGGTTCCTGCCTGATTAACGAAGTCACGTTCCTTGCGAAACCCTTTTTGTCTTCTATCTCACTCTTTCTTTCTCTCTCCATGCGAAGATCTCCTGCTGACACAGTCTAATGCTGTTAAACGTAACCCGTGTCATCATGGGTTTGCTCTGCTGAAGGAAGCTTATCGGTTTCTTTTATTTTGCTAAGTCATTACCGTGTTTTGGGTTCAGATATTTAAGTTAGTGTGGCAAATGGAAAACAAAGCTTTCTAAAATCTTATGTTGGTAATTTCTGAAGAGATCCGTGTCGCCATCTTTTTTCCGCGAGGGACAGATAGATTGGTACAGGTAAGTGTATGGGAGGATACCTTTTTCTGCGGTGAGCGCTTGTCATGGTGTTTTCGTATGAGATTAAAATCAGTAAGGCCCATAATATTGGAGTGCAAAACACGAAGGTCAGAAATAATCAGATTAGAAGGTGGAATGCACTTAAAAAAACTTACTGAGAAATTCTAATTGAAGTTGAGGATCTTCCAGGTAGTTGCAGAAGCTACCTCTATGACTCACAGTAATTAAAATCGCTTGTAATTATAATCTCACAAAGAAATAGTTTCTCCTTTGGATTCGATTTGCAAACGAAGACTTCTCTCTTATCTTATACAATCGCCCATACAGTGGGCCCATCATCGTTCTCAACCATGGGAACCCTCCCATTTCAAATGGCCCTAACGAACGGACCATCAATCAAAACACATCTTCAAGCCGATGTAATTGCCTTCCCAAGTCCGGCGAATTTCACAACGGCATAATGTCATAAGCCAGTCTCCCGGGAGCAGAAACGCGACAGACCGACGGTAAGGCATTCTAGCAACCTGTAAATCAATTAAACGCCATCGTTAACACTCCAGTAACCTTGGCTTTTAGTGCTGCTCGGCGGTGACAAGATTCATGACGGCGTGCTCCTCGCACCAACAGAAACTACCAGACACACACATTGATGCGTTGTGTAGGTCCCGGATGGGTAATTGAAGCAGCGCTTCACTTCACAAGACACTAAGCAGCTATTATGACTCAATAGCGTAATGAGGTATTAATTTTTTCCCGCCAGCAGCAATTGAAAGGAGGTGAATATCTTGGTCTGTTTTGGATGACATTTAGCTACTATGCCTAGGAGTTTCTTTTTGGTGGCAGGAAGGAGGTCAATGTATCCCTTCAGAATGTTTTTTCTATGTCCAATAAACGAATTGCTCAGAAGTTCGACTACCTCCGTCTTTCGGTTCTTCGCTGCTGATTCTTATTAGGAAATCTAGTTGATCCCGCTGCTAATGGGCATCAGAATGCGAAACCTAATGAGGCTTATCAGACCACCGTTGCGGTAGGTTCTCAGTCCTCAGTTGGAAACATCGAAGAGACAGAAGAGATACACCCCGAAAGTTCACTGACAGTTAACGGATGCGGAGACCATCATCACCACGTGCCGTCCGTGTGTCCCGTCGCCTAGAATATCTCAAATCGAGAAACAAACGGCAACTACCATAATGATTGCCTAAAGATGTCTTTCGGATTGGTAACAGTTTGTTCGCCACTACCCGTATCTTCTGGGTGCCATTAGAATGTGTCTGAGCAATGATGGCACCCGAGGCAACCATATACCTGACTGAATCGGTGTGATGTAAAGATCCACATCACAGTCCCGCGCTTGGGTCCACGGGTGTCTCTTTCGAAACGGCGTGTTAACGGTGGTGGCATTTATGGTCGTGTTGATGCGCTAGAACAAATGCTACCTCATCATGCTTATTGATGAGAAACGCTCCAAATGAGCGACCTTTTTATCGTGGTTCCTTTTCTGCTCTTTTCCTTCGACCACCGATCAATCCATCGCGAGACGAGGGTCGCGCTCTCTAATTATGTGACAACCATTATCGGCCGTCGAGAGTTGTTTAAGCTGTCAAAGTTAAGTGTGTGTTGTGTGTGCGCAACAATTGCTACAACCAAAACAAAGCTAGTTACAATCGACGGATGTGCACTGGAAAAAGGAAATGCATTGCAGGAATGTGTAAATAGTTCGGGGCGTCGTCAGGGCGTCTATGACGGGTGCGAAACACGTTCAAGTATGCGAGGCCAGCTTACGTCAAGGATTCGTGGTACGGAAAACGGAAGGAACAACAACATCGCCCACCTACAACACGTAACCTCGCTTCACTTTGAAACAAAACCCCCAGAGCAGCACGTTGAGCAAATTGGTCTTTCGATCTTTTGTCGGTTGTACTTTGCGGTTGGGTTTCTTAAACTCGCCACGACCGAGTGATGGAATCCGATGTGAAACTAATATCCACCACCAAATGGGACTAGAAAAATGTTCTTTTTGGTTTTCTTCCCGAAGCTTAAGCTCAAAGTCGGTTGATGATGAGTCAGTGCGTTCGGAATGTGTACCTCGGACGGCTTTGCTAGAACTGTGTGGGATCGGACGCTAGAATGAATTGTGCTTTTCCTGGGGATTATTGGGGTCTGACGAACTAGGTCAGAAGGTTACCAGGGTGTTTGGACTGGTGTACTGATATTAGCTATCGTAAGTGCAATATTTATGAACCATAAAGTAGTTCCCGGACATGCTTGAGAGCACATGTTAGTGAGCTGGAGGATCATTTTAAGACAAAGTGGTTTGTTTTTACAATTTTATTAGTGGGTCATTTAGAAGCTATGTTATATTTAATTTATGATTATCTTATTTTACCACTCCAGTGGAATTTGGAAACATTTTAAGATGACGTATTATTTGGTTTAATTTTTTTGAAGTAAAGTTATTAGATACTTAAGTAGAATTTGTTATATTACTTAGCTTTCAATAATTAACGCAAGTAAGTATTCATTGCCACAGTTTAAATCAGTATTTAATTCATTCCTGCACAATATAAGCTGGGATAATAGCGAATAATAAAATTTGGAATTTAATAAATACTGCATTTGTTCATTTCAACTTTTGTTATTAACAATATTGAATTATTATCAATTAATTGAACAACATTGAACAACAAATATGTCATAATAAATTTTTAAACTAAAAAAAATGTTCATTCTTTTTCTTGTCTGGCTCTCAATCTCGGAAGGGTTGGACCTGCTATTTCTAGCTTTCTGTGACTTGGTTTTACCCATAGCTGGATATTCAGTCCTGCGTTCATACATTGATTAAAATAGTAAAAGTCAAAATTAACTGACTAAATTAATAAATTCTTTAAACACCAAACCAAAAAATAATAATCGTAGCACAATTTTTCTACTCTCCTAAGTATTTTCAGTATAATGTTTGTTGTTCAGTAAATTGTACATCTGTACATAACACAATAGTGTAATGTTTATTGATGAGCAAGTCATACATAAAACAGAACACATAAGTCAAACAATTCAATGTCTCAATCAATCAAACATAACTAAACAAACGCCTCAACCTATTTGCAAGAATCGAGAAGAAAGTGGATTCAGAATCTGCATACTAGGGTGTTGCTGCTGCTGTCCATCATAGTGTCTCCAATTGAAACGCGTGCCATTCATGGTAGATTTCCACCCATTCGGCACCAATCGCAATATCCGATTTGACCGCAATACCTGAGCAGACTGGTTAAACTGGCCGCCTTCGCCTTATTCGCCGCTTCATATTTAAACCCAAATCGAATCGAATCGATTGCGTGAAGCAGCAATTGCTAAAATAAAAGAGACACTCAACACCATCACGTAACACAAGCCACCGAGCGTTGGGGAAGCGGGTGGATCACCAGTGTGGCAGCTGTTAAACGTTAAATAATTCGCTTTCCATGGAGTTACACTCCCGCCAATGTGTGATGTGTCTTTATTTATGTGTGCCATTTCTCCCATTCAACGACTGGTGGAGCGGTTCTAATGGCTTACTTTGGCTGTACCGATGAGAGGAGTGCGCAGAATCGTACACCTCACAACTAGAGAGACTGCCCAGCCCTTTGTGTCGCCGTGCACTAGCACACAACAGCAACGTCCATCAGAACTACTGCAAAAAGACCACATTGCGAGCAGCGAGTAACCTCGACTCCGGTCAATATAATCATAATTTCATGCCATCTTGGGGATTACCGCGAAATTTCCCGTCTGAGCTGAAGCTTCCTACAGCAGGCGTAAGCACGGCACACACATTTATGCTAATCGTATGCAAAAAGCGTGTACCATCATTGGGAAAGGAAACCGGTGCCCAATATTATTCTTTAACGGTGTGCCCACACTCTTTTGAGTCTCGGAAATCAAGCCCCAAAATACGAGTGCTGCAGGGTAAGTGTCGGCAGAGTTATTACAAGCTGATAGCCGACAGCTAGATGAGCAGATGCAGTAAAGGCAGGGGCTATGCAAAGGCCGCGAAATGGTGTTGTTTTTGCTTAATATGTTTTGATTTGATTTTGCACGGTTCTGCCCCTGTTGGCTGTGCTGATTTTTGGAGCGCATTAGTGCACGCGCATAAATACTTCGGGCTATTGTTGGAGCGGAAGGGGCGTACATTAACGGTGGACGTGTTTTAAGCCTTTTTGGTCGGGTTGTTTCTCGCGCAAAGCCGCATTATTTGGCAGGTAAAAGGGGGAATAATGATTCAATGAATATTTTAGGCAAATGGTAATTTCGAAATACAATTTCTATGTTGTGAAGAAGTCGAGTCAAGCTTCATGTATTGAGGAATATGGCCAACATTGAAATGGCAATAAATAATAAATAATAATAATAATTAAATGAAGCAGATAAACTCTGCTAGATAAAATAAACTTCAATAACGTACAAAATACTAGGTTGTTTTTAAAAATAAGTTAAAAGAGTTTGAAGACTCCAAGTAGCAATAAATTCTTCGCTCAAAGCCTCTTCTGTTATATGGCCTTTTTCGGTTTTAATGCATTCCCACACCGTTCCCCGAAGGACTATCACGAGCACTAGGTCGTAAATGAATATTACTATTGCGTAAAAGCAAAAAGCAAAAACAAAATCCCTCTCATAAGCGCATACAGCTCACGCACACGCCACACGCACGCTTGGAAGGTGTTTTATGCACTAAGCTTGATGGCCAACTTGAAAGACCAGTCAGCGAATGACCATCGGTGCATCGGTGCAGTTCGAATAATCACGCCACACAACCATCAACCTTCTTGTGGTCGGCATCGTTTTCGTTGCAGGGTTTTCCCTCCCGATGAACCTCCTTCAACCTTGGCTGGAGCGAACGATTCCACATTAAGATGCGTTAATGCGGAGGGATTATTTAGAATGCACGCACGCACCCAGCAGTACACATCTCCGCCCGCAAACCTTATTATACTGGTGGCTGTAAAGTGTCTAGGGCGTACCCGGTTTGTAGCCAACGGATCATCACCAATGCTCTTGTTATGTTTTTGTAGTCCCCATCATCAACAACTCGGCAGCTGAAAAGGTCGAACGCATCTACGGCGGCATCATCGTGACAGACGGATAGACGCGGCATTCGCTCGGAGGACGTGTGCAAACAACAACAAAACGCATCGGAGCAATATTACACTAACCGAATTGCATGCGTTGATAACAAGTTGATTTGATTGAGCGAATTAAGCCGTATTAAGCTCAAGAATATATGTCTCTTGAGTTTGCCGAGCCGGCTGAGTGAGTGTTTGAAGTTGGAAGCATATTAATTTAGCCAGAATTAAGTTCAAACATAGAGCAGTGATACGGCGAATAGAACTGTTTTTGTGCACTGCTTTAAACTACTATATCCCGACAAAGTTGATTCCACCAGGGATGGGACGAATTCCGACGAACATGTTAGCTTATCATGGATTATGTTTTCAATCCTTGTGTGAGTGTGGAGTGTGTGTGTGTGCGCGAGAGTGTATAAACTAAAGCGAACATGATGGAAGCGGTGTTACCATGCCAGTATAATCTAGTTTGTTCTTGTTTGTTCTACTAGTACGGAACTTCCGGTAAAATCCAGACGAACGATGACGTTTTTTACTGACACATTACCACTGATTACGCGCGTAATAAGTTTGGAAAAAAAACAAATGACGTCAAATTGGACAAATTGTAAAGTTTCGTAATGTAGACGTGTGAAATAGTGTGGAATTTTGAACATTTAGTTTTTCTTTATATATGGAAGCTAAGGTATGTTTTACTTCAGATGATTTGTTTTCATCATCGTATATTGAAATATTTTAGTTATTATGATTGCTTTAAAACCATACGATAAAGGAACCTATTTTAATTCAGTTTTGTTTACTTATTTTTTTGTTATAAATTGTACATCTTATTTAATACAGTGTTTCTCACTTGATAATGCAAAGTTACCTATGATTTTTGCAAACGCTACATACGATTTCGTATGGAGCGTTTGCAAAAATCATAGGTAACTTTGCATTATCAAGTGAGAAACACTGTAACATTTTGAGCTTCGTTTTCTGGAAAAAATGGTTTTCTTCCTTGTTTGTTTAGTTTTTATTGTTTCAAACTCATGTTTAGAGGTGTACTACTTCTTCATTATTAAGGACTTATTTTATGTGGAAACCACGTACTTTGTAAAATATTTGTCTAAGTTATAGTTCATGTATGTTTTTCTAGTTTTTGCTAAAGTTTTTTTTGTTGTTTTTATGTTAATTTTTTGGCGTTTTCAATTCTGCTTCCATCTCATCTATTAAATTTCCCTTTTTGTGAAGTACACGCGTTCTTTTCGTTTTAAGTTTGGTTTTTATTTTATTTATTTATGCTCTAGTACGATGGTTTGAGCCGTACTATCAATTTCAATGTTTGTTATTGATGAACCTTGTTTTTACAAAAAGTTAAACACTATGCAACGTTTTATTTTTTTTTCCAAAGTAAATAACAAATAACTAAAAATTAAATTTTTCATTGAATTTAATGGAATTAAGTTCATTGTACAATAAATATTATTTATAAAGAAATATTGTATTATAAAAAGAAAAAAGTTAAGAGCACTAACATCATTTCGGTATCTGTAGCTGTCTTTTACTCATTTATTAACACACACAAAAAACCCCACGACGTTTAATCATACAGACACACGTTGTACAAAACAGCGCATTAAAATATTTATAGCTAAACATATAATTATCCGATTATCCCCGCATAACAACGCATCAAACATTAATCGTGGCAATAAAAATTGCTCATCGTGTGCTTTACAACGCACTCATACTAACCGGAGTTTGCCGCCTCCCAATACCAGCGAGAACACAGACAAAACTTGTACAAAACGATTCATTCCCGGGCAGTTCGATACGATGTTCCTGCTCTACGGTAGAAAACAATGGTGAATGAAACAAAACAAAAAACCTACAAACACTACTGTTTGATGCTATTTCCGCCCTGGCGAGTCCGGTGAGCACACAAAATGAGTCGGGTTTTTTTTCGGACCCAGAGTGTGTGGATCATTCCTCTCGGTTGTGTGTTGTGGGGTGGCTTGTTGGGAAGCGAAAGAACAAACACACTTTTCGCTATTGCATAATCAATCCCCCACAACACACTATTTTACATGCTCAAGCGATCGGGTGGAGCGTTGGGATGGACCCATCTCGTTCCTTCCAATAAATAAAATGGACAATAAAATGTTTGCAGAAGGGCTAACATTAGAAGCACACACACACTCCCTCTCTCTCTCTCTCTCTCTCTCTCTCTCTGTCTCTAAACTGGGCTAATGGACTGCAGATGATCGAAACAACACGAACAGCACGCGCAGATCACGGAACAAAACAAAAACCCTGCATCGGACATCGGAACATGGCAAATTCTGTGTGTGCTGCTCCACTACTACTACCGATCGAACAGCATATAAATGCGTTTCCGAATCGTTCTCCCAGCCACAGAGTCTTGCGAGCTAAGGCACACAAGAATGGGAAAATCACTAAACGATCGTGTTAAGTTTGGAGTTTAATATTTTGACCCAATAAATACTTAGACCGGGCCGGAACAGCTACAAGAGGCTACCGAGGTAATGAATCAGACGAACGGGGGTAGGAAAACCAAGATGTTCTATAACCCACTTCCAAGGCCTCTGGCGCTCTTTTATTGATTTACGCTGGGTCCCTTGGGGAAGGGCAAAATTTACGATCGCCGTTCATCGAGATCGCCTTTTGCTATTATAGGTCGAGGATCACTTTAAATTCTTTGCGATTTCATCATGTTTCTAGCTCCCGATAGGGGCGTAGCTTCTGCTGGGGATCGTTTGCAGTAAGACGAATGCTTTGTGGTGGTTCGGAAGTTGTCCAAAACGCACCAAAAAAACACCCTCAAAAATGACAAACATGCTTTTAATGGAACTAATGTTCATATCACCCATTATGTGTTAGTGGGACTTTTGCTATAAAGAGTGTTAATTCTCTTTTTTGTGTCCACCATTCGATTGAGACATAATGTTGAGGCACGAAAATTGGAAGGAGCGAAGAAAAAACACACTCTCTCATTCACATCCCCTCCCACAACTCAGCCCCACCGTCTCTTCCCTCCCCCCACAGGGTGAATATCTATCCGGCTTCACTATTGGTGCTAATGATCTGCTAAGAGAAATCACTTGCTTACGACTTTTCACAACATGTTGTCAACTTGATTGGTGCAGGATGGGTGGAACGGAGCAGATGAAGCGTTCCGCGCAACAGTGAAAAGCGGAAAGGAATGAAAATTATTAGCCATAACACAAACAATCATCAACATCTGAAGCTCGTGGTTCGGCCACCACCATCCATCTTCTGGAACGAACGTCTGGAAACGCGGTGGAAGAAAGCGACGATGGGACGGGACGAAATGATGCAATCCCGAGTGCATTAGCGCATGGATGCAGCAGTCCGTCCAGTAGTCTATCATTAACTCTGGCTCGTTGGTTGCGGAGAGTGCTATTAATTATCTGATGGGCGGCGTTGGGTCTGTCTAAACCCTCTCCCGATCCCGAAGCCTAACAATGTTTGTGAGCGGATGAACCAAGCGCATTAAAATAGCAAATTAATTGATTGATCCAGTCGGATATAAAATGCGATAAGAAACGATAAAAAAATTGCGATTTATTTGTGCGATAAAAGAAAAGGTCGCCACTTCCTGCGTTAAAGATAAGATAGCTTTTTTACAACGATTGCGTTGCGTATTTGTATCTATCTTGTTGATTTACATTATTACTAATTGTGTGATATAATCTGTGAGGAGATTAAACAAATTAAGATTAGTTTTAGCGAAGTTTCACTTCTATAAGATTCATATTCATTCCTATTTAGAGGGATTGTTCTGTGTAGTTTTTTTGCTTTAAATGTTCAATAAGATGATTTTATTTTTTCTATTTTTATTAGTATAATCAAATAGATATTCACAGACGCAAAAAAAATTTAATCAATAACTTCAAAATGTCAATTTTTTTATATTAGTCTTAATTTAATAATTTTAATTATATCCATCAGTGTAATAAATGGTCTTATAACGTATTCAAAACCTTGGCGCAAAAGCTTTATTTGAATTTTTTTTTTAGAAATTAAGAATATCAGAGGTATAAATAAATAATAACAACTGAAACGATTTTTGCATAGGATTATTGCGGCCGACTAAACGTCGTGCAGCATATGAATACCCCAACCAATACTTCATCAGCGACAGTTAAACCGAATTTTAACGGTGCGAAGATCATGCTGAGCATTTGGTGGGAACAAATTTTGTGTAGTGTATTATGAATTGCTACAGCCAAACGAAACAATAACTGAAGACATCCGAAGCCAAGCATAAATAATCAAGCACATACGAAATTTTCACGGTTTTACAATTAAACCGTAAAATGAGTATTTTAATTTTCTCCAAAAATCGCGTAGCGTAAAAGTTTTGAAATTTTTTTCAGTAAAACGTTGTCATTGTTTACGCTTCGTGTAGTGAGTTATTTAGAGCTTTTTGCAATTTTCTCAATCCCATCATGAACAATGTAATTAGTAACAAATGAGTTGTTTTTGTCCTTTTATTTATTTATTTATTTGTATTCGAGAATGACGGCTTAACGCCGTTTTTTTCATGTGTTTGTCTATTTACTAATGTTCTTTATGTTTTTTCTTATATTATCACAGTTGTTCTTATCGCGTTGTTTTTTTTTGTTAGGCGTTATATTCAATCGTTTTTTATCTTATGCATCCTCTTACTATAAATATATATATTTTTGCTCTTGTTCTTACCTGTTTTGTTCTCTTCATATAAGCCTAATCGGTTTTATTTTAAATTTTTAAATTTGACTTTACTAATCAAATAAATATTACGCATCACTAATAAGTGAGTAAGAACACAAAATAATGCACAGAAGCTCTATGATCTGTAGAAAGAAATTTGTACGAATATTTCTTTATGAATAAATATTAAATATATAAAATATAATCCATTCGGTGTTAAAACGAACGAATACTACAAAAAAAAAACTTCCCAAATAAATTTCAACCAAGAGAAACTGCAATCAACACTTCCTGTTAAGCCCATCGTTAATTGGTGCATTTTCGTTTGCTCCACCTCAAGATACCAATCGTTCGTACCGGATTTAGAACAGATAGTCATCGTATCCCACATCCGAAATCATTTCATCACAGATCAAACTGTGAAAATCAACCCGATGGGAAAATTATAATTGCACACCGCCTCTACCAGGAAACATTTTAATTAATCCGTTGTCGGTGAAATGTTTATTTTGCATGGTACAAAGATGCAGAGCGATAAAGTGGAAACGATATATTTTCGAATGCTTGCAAAGTAATGGCGGAAAGATAAATGATTCGATACGGTTTCCTGACATGGGTGTGGTGCTAATAATTTCTTATTTAAAATGTTTGCACAATTTCCCACCGTACGGTTGTTGCCGGTCCCTTTCACTGGAGTGTGAGATGGATTTGCACCCATCACAAGCGGCATCATCGTTGCTTGTGTGAAGTTTTTTTTTTTTTGTGTTGAAGTTGGAAAAGAAATTTGACACTTAAACGTCACACGAAAAGTGTCCCCTGCCGCCTCTGCTGGATGGGTCCGAGAGGAAGTGAATGGAATGTGTTTCGACCACAGAGAAGGCCACCGGCACCTGCACTGCTGCACCAGACCGGTGCCGGTAGGTTGATGTTTTCTTTGTCCATTTTGCAAACGGTTTAACGGTGGGGCAAGCAGTTGGGCTTGAAGAATTCTGACGTTGTCGTTGTTATTGTTGTTGCTGTGGATGGCTCAGTTTTCGGAGTTCCAAAACAGTTGAAACATGATGTGTGTGCGTGCGTGTGTGCTCGGTTCAAACTGCCCATTGAACTTGCCATTGAAAGCGCACGTTCAAGCGCAAGGCTGTGTTGTGGTGGCGCGTTTGTGACGTTCGTCTCGAAGCTATTTTGTTGGACAAATTCTCTACAGACACGCGAAACCCGTACGTGGTTTCCGTGTCTGTCGGCAGTGTTTAGCCGAAAGCAGAGCCTTCGGAGTACGAGAAGAGTTGGCCGTTTTCGGTTGTGTCTTGTTCCCGTACGTGACACTACCCGAAAAGCTGATGGGCTTGGGTGAGTCAGCGCCGGTGACACTTGAGAAATTGTTAGAATACGTTGATTTCCAGCGAAATAACAGTTTTGGCAGGCAACTGTTGCTCGAAGCGGTTCGGAAGACCACCGCTGGAGCGTTCGTTGGCTGATCTCCTTGAGCAGTGTTTTTGAAGCTGCGATCGTGTACGTGATACGAAATTAATTAACCCACAGTCAAGGCGAGCGCTCGATGAACTCTGACGGACGGACGTTATAAGAGCGGTGAAAAAATCATTTATGAATGCCTTTTTATTAGCTGAGTCTTGCAACATCGTATGAAATTGTTTTAATTGTTAGCTCAATCAATTTTATGTCTCGCTTGGCAATGAGTTGTTTATTGTTATTTCATTACTGTAAACATAAAGCGATAACAATCTAATAGATAAGAATACTGGATGACATGTTTGACGATTCAAATGATCAACATAATCAAGAACTTAGACAGCATGATCTTGCAAATTTGCGAGCAATGAATTGATTATGACAAATCGACTATCAATATAAGTACTATTTTTGAGAACTCTATTATTTTAGTAACTATGTTAAGGTAAATAAAAACTCATAAAAGCGTGCTATAATTATATAAAAAAATGCACAAATCTACAAAATATTAATTATGTTAACAAAACGTAGAATACAACCACAGCTTTTATAAATAAAATACAGAAATATAAAACCGAGTAAATATAAAAACAAAAACATTTTAACAAAAGAAATTTAAAATTAATCGCGAGTATTTGGAGGTATGAGTTACCAAAATTCAAATTCGATAGGAAGTATTCTTTAGAAAGTAAAAATCATAAAACAGAAGATAATTTCTTGAGTGTATATAACAGGTTAATATTTAATTAAAGTACCTCACATACGACCACACCATACAGCATCGTATCACTCGATGCCTTGACAGTTATTGTTAAATACTATTGTTGGCCAATTTACAAAATAAAACAAGTCACGCTTTAAATGCACCTATAACCCACCCATTAAACTAAACGATCGGAAATTTACCAATTGACCGTGCATCAGGACCATTTGTGTTTTATCGTGCACATTTAACGCTTCCAGCCTCGTAGTACATCTCACGACAGATCTCACAGCACATTCTCACGCGGGACGTCCGCCAACAGTGAACAACCTTTAACCGGACAGCGGGATGAGGAGAGCTCGTCCAAATTAACCACTCTGTTCGCTTTCGGCGGACAATCTTCACAGCAAACGTGCCGTGGAAAATCAACCAGATAATGGATATGCTCAAACGTTAATCTGCATGATTTTTTTTTTTTTTTTATAAAACATTTATTTACAAACGTGCTTAAACATAGAAACAACAATGTACAAAATAACATTTAAACATTTAAAACAAAGAATGACGAAGAATTTCTATGTCAATCGCAGCATCATTGTTTCCAATGATGTGGATGACATAGTTAGCAAACAAACAGATGATTTTACTGCGTTTTTCTGCACATATGCCACTTAGTACAGGAAAACGCAGCAAATCAAACGAAAAACGAGACGATGTCGAACACCCTGAAATCACGAAGCTAATGCACTGCTGCAGAAGCTGCCAGGCATCAGCAACTCTACAGCAACCTGCAAACTTGTGTTCCAGGGTGTCGATTGCGGGACAAAACAAACATGACGGGGATGGGACGCGGTACATGTGGTGCAGCAGCGCTCCATGGCTAATTTTCCCATTAGCCAGGAGGTATAGCGTGCTGCGCTGAAGTGATGTCATCTTGGAGTCGTGGATATTGCATTCAATGATGAATAATTGCTTCTTAATTCGAAATAATATTGTTTTCATGTCATGACTACTGATTTCGATGCACAATAGAGCATAATTTAAAATTATTTTACTGAACCATTTATTTTTTATTTTATTTAATGTATAGTATTACGGCCGGGGGCCGTATTGTCACCACCGTAGGTGATGACGACGTACAAATTCATGAGATTTACAAGGCATTTCCTCCTTGTAATTTGCCTTTTCGAACCATTTCATTCGATAAATTTTAACAAGCAATACGCAGTGATAGAATTAGCTATGTGTGTGTGTGTAAATGGAACTAGGATAGGGATAATTGTAAGTGCACCGAAAGGATACGGATAGTTGTAAGTGTACCGGTATTTGTACCGAAACACTAGGGCCAGCGGTATTTTTCCTTCACTAGTTCAGACATTCTTAGGTACTGCTCACACAGAGCAGATGCGCTACGGATTCTGCGCTTGATTTCCCAGAGGGGAAACTTTTTGCTCTTTAAAGGGATCAACATTTTTATGGGATGCAAGCAGAAACCAGGCATGTGAGAAACCTGCCCCAATTCCCGCGTTGTTGTGCTACTTATGTCAATCGAACTGTATAATGTGAGCTATTTATATATGTCCTATTGTCATAGTGTTATCCAAAGTGTTATTGCGTAACTGTCCTTGCGATCAATTTGAATGAAGTGAATTTTTTGATTTAACATTTAAAAATAATAATAATAATAATAATAAACTATGACGTCATAAGTTTGAATCAATTGGCACAACCTAGACATCTCTACAAAACTCCGCTCCATCAAGAACAACACAGCACCTTGGGATGATCCCGATTCCAGCCATATCCAACGAGTCCTTTCCCGCCTTCGCATCGGCCACACCCGCCTGACACACTCCTACCTTCTCGATAGATCCAGTCCACCACTTTGCAGCTTCTGTGGCGTCGACATTACGGTCCGCCACATCCTTACCGATTGCCATGGATACACTACACACCGAGCCACCTGCCAACTCGATACCGACCTAGCCATCATACTATCACCCGACAAACAACAGCAGAACCGCCTCATCCGATTTTTACGCATCAGCAACCTGTACCGAGAAATTTAAATCCAACGCACAATAGTTTTACCAATATAAGAATTTCATGTAATAGATTAGCCACACTCGCAATAGTTGTACCACACATGTAACAAAAGACAGAAAAGAGGCGAATGAGGTCTATGAGACCCAAAGCCTCTATAAATAAACGAAAAAAAAAAAAAAGTTACTGTTGCGTTCGGATTGCATAAGTGATTTTCTTTGCTGCCGGCATGGAAAAACGTGCCATGTCTTCGGTTCAGTTGCGAACCCGGGGTCGGAAGATGAACAGCTAACCGCTTGGCGTATGAATAATGCCACAAAAATGTATTACACACGAAGCAACCACAGCGCACGCTGTTGTTCCGGTGCTCGTGATAAAGCTATGCATGAAACTGTATGATTGTGTGCGCGTGTAGCGCCAAGAATGAAATAAATAGCCGTCACTGCCTACCTACCGGACGATATTGCAACACCGCACAAACGTGCAGCAAACGCTGAATGGCGGTGGGTTTTCGCACTTTTCGCTTGAATCCGGTTGTTTGGAAGCGGCGCACGGTGAATGAAAGATGAAAAATATGATTTGATGAAAAGGCACCGAGCGAACGAGTCTGACTGCTGGCAGTCAGGATTCTTAAGCAGATATAAAGCTACTTGCTGTACACTGGCGCGCAGCGAGCGAGCGATAGAGCAAGAGCAGCGGCAGCAGGAGCAGCGGCAGCAGGAGCAGCGGCAGCAGGAGCAGCGGCAGCAGGAGCAGCGGCAGCAGGAGCAGCGGCAGCAGGAGCAGCGGCAGCAGGAGCAGCGGCAGCAGGAGCAGCGGCAGCAGGAGCAGCGGCAGCAGGAGCAGCGGCAGCAGGAGCAGCGGCAGCAGGAGCAGCGGCAGCAGGAACAGCGGCAGCAGGAGCAGCGACAACAGGAGCGGCAGGAGCAGGTCCAGCGGCAACGGGAGCGGTGGCATCGAGCGAAGCGGCAGTAGCGAAAGCAGAACCGTTATCAGCAGCGACGGCTGCGGCAACAGGAGCAGAGGCTTTAGTAGCAGCGGTAGCCGTAGCAGCGCGAGTAGCAGGAGCAGCGTTAGTGTTGCTATCCTTCGCTGTCTGCTTTGATGTGCTCGGCTTCGGGCTCGACGACCGAGCAGGTGCCGGGACGATCGGGACGATCAGTCGATCGGAAATTGCGTGTGCGTGTGAAGCCTTTACAGCCGGTGCCGTGAGTGCGAATTTCGGCTTATTCGTCTTCTTGTTATTCATCGCACTGGTTGCAGCAACTGGCGCAGGCTTGTGTGTTGTGGGCACTGAGGCCGATCCCAGTGCACTGGCATATGTAGTGGGCGCATTATGGAAGCGGTTTTGTCGGTTCTGAACACAGTTCAGACCGTGGTGCACTGGGGCAGCGCAGCTGCGACACGTTTGCCGCTGTCCGCGGTATGACACCCCCGTTACCTCACCGCATAGTGTAGTGAAGGAAAGGATCGGCTTCACTAGTTTCATCCGCAGGATACGGACACCGTTCGGTATCCCAGCCAGGCGAGATTCGGGTCCCCATACTCCCCTTGTGATGGAGAGTACCTCACCGAACTGTGCCATTTCGGTGGCCACCTCTTCATCCGGTACTCCGTACGGCAGATCACGGACAAATACCTCCGTGGAATTGTCGACCATCTCGATAAGAATGGGGTATTTTTTCCCCTCGTGCGTGAGCGAGTGTTTGCCACCTCCGTGCGCACGCACTATCTCTCGTGCTGCATCCTCCGATTTCATAGTGACAAAAACACAGTTTGTTGCACTATTCAGTTGTGCTACGGACACTTTACCGTCGATTCCCAGCACATCACATAAGAAATCGACGGTCTCGTTTTGTGACGGCCTTGCTGGTGTTTTCGAATAATCGACACGAAAGGTACTCCTTCCGTATCGTTCGCTTGTTTTGGCGCTCATAGCGTGGCTTGCAAAAACACTACTTATCGCTTTGACGTTTGCAAGCGGACTGATGAAAATTAATCGCGAGTATTTGGAGGTATCAGTTACCAAAATTCAAATTCGATAGGAAGTATTCTTTAGAAAGTAAAAATCATAAAACAGAAGATAACTTCTTGAGTGTATATAACAGGTTAATATTTAATTAAAGTACCTCACATACCACCACACCATACAGCATCATATCACTCGAACCTTGACAGTTATTGTTAAATACTGTTGTTGGCCAATTTACAAAATAAAACAAGTCACGCTTTAAATGCACCCATAACCCACCCATTAAACTAAACGATCGGAAATTTACCAATTGACCGTGCAACAGGACCATTTGTGTTTTATCGTGCACATTTAACGCTTCCAGCCAAAATCGTCTCCTCGTAGTACATCTCACGACAGATCTCACAGCACATTCTCACGAGGGACGTCCGCCAACAGTGAACAACCTTTAACCGGACAGAGCGTGATGAGGAGAGCTCGTCCAAATTAACCACTCTGTTCGCTTTCGGCGGACAATCTTCACAGCAAACGTGCCGTGGAAAATCAACCAGATAATGGATATGCTCAAACGTTAATCTGCATGATCGTCCACCCAGACAAGAAATTACAATCATTGCAACACGTACCCTCAAAAGAAGAGAACGAACTTAATGTTGCCCATACATATAATGATGGTTCGACGTGTGTTTTCGCTTTCGAAGGGGTCATTTTCCAAACAACTACAAAAAATCACTACCAATTGAACCCTTTAAACCGTTCAATAATTGCTGGTGTAAGGCATATTAAATGTTTTTCAGGTATGGTGGGAATAAACACGGGTTGAATGCGATGGATCATGCTTGCCAAAACAAAAACCGAAAAACTATTAAACCGATCAAAACGATCCTCTTCATTTTGTTTTCCTGTTGTTGTTGGCCGGCGAGGCAAAGCATCGGATCGGGAACGAGAATGCACGCGTAAGCACGTAACGAATTACATAATGATAGGAATTTTCTCGCCTCATAATGCTTCATATATGCGCCTTCTCGAGTGCGGGTCGATGGAATGCTTAAGCACCCGATTCACTGGAAACATGACGCGCCTAACATCTCTGCTACACGGGATGTACAACAACACAAGATACACTTCTCCAAGTGTACAACTCTTTTCTCGCTTATTTCGGGACAGCAACATTTAATGCCTCATGAATCTGTGAGACACAAACCCCATCCCCATCCAACTTCCATCACTACCTGCTGATGTCGTTCTGCATGGCTGCTGCTGGTGTTGGAGTAGAACAACACAGGAGTGAAAAAAGAAAGGCGAAATAGTTTGTTGGTGAGAACTGACAAACATAACATGAGCACGTCGCCCTCCCAGCAGTTCTGAAGCTAGTTACGACGAGACCCTATGATAAATGGAAAAACATTATGTACGATGTAATACGACAAACATGGCCGAGTTCGGGTAGTGGTTTGTTCGCAGCTTGTAAGCGAATATGTTTTGCCGGACCGTAAACGAAAACACATACGAGTGACACATCCCGGGAGGACGTGGAAAACAAACCATGTTATTGGCGGTTTCCCGCAGCACGGCTGTGGACAATATGTAACACGGGGTAATGGGTTTCATCAGGAGTCAAGGGGGGGAAAAAAAACAAACGGAGGACATTACCGGTTCAGAGAAATAATTCAGATGAAGTTGGAAATTATGTTGGGTGGGATAGAAGGAAGCATACGAATTGGAGCATATGATGCCCGGGGATCATCTGTCAGAGATGGTTGGCATTGAAGGTCACACAGATGAATGACGGACAGCAGAAGTTGAATTTTGATGGATGGTTCGGATGGAAAATGAAGATAATTCGATTTTATAATTTAATCTGGATGCCAAGTTATGGACACATTGGAACGAAAATAGCGCCGATCAATGCAACTGGCAATGGTGTTTCGTTAGTTGAATTACATAGGTATTTTACGCGATCAAAAGAAGCGAGAGTCCCATGGTGTTATGGATTGGCTTTTTATACCTCCTGATAACGTACGCATTAAACAAGAAATTGCATATTTTTCTTGAAGAAATTTAAAATTTCACAAAAATACCTCTGCTCAAACAGTCCTCTCCAATCAAGTCAATTAACAAGGGTTTTAGTTGTAGGTGTTTTGAATAAGTTGGGAAGCATTTGTTCAGTTAAAGGAAGGTCATTTTAACAATCCTTCCGTATACTTGGTGATTAAATTATTTAACTATGGTCTTCTCTTCAAATTGTTCCAGAAATTCTAAATCAAGCCGAGTTAGGCCACGTTAGGGTTGGCATGCTTGGGCACCTGACTTCTTTTTCGTTGTTTGTGAGCTGCAGTTCCTGTTGAATGTTTCGATCACGTTAATTAGTTAGACGACTAGATCCAGGCTTCCGCACGATCGAATTTTCCATCTCCACAAGTATCAGAATATTAAGATATCCATAATGACCGACCGAATGAAATTTTAACGTTGCTTTATTAAACAATATCGCTCCTATATTGTTTTATGCATCTTGGAAGACACAAAGTTTGAAGTATTTTAGTCCACGATAAGGTTTACAAGCTTAATTTTTATAAACCCGAAGCCAACAAAAACCAAAATTCCATGTTTTAAGATCCCAGACTTTCAGGTGTTAATAACATTATCATAAATAATGACTCTGACATGTTGTTTGTTTTTTCATCGCCATGCACAAAGTTTTCCACAAACATTGTTCTTTCTGCTCCCATAAAACAAACACCTCGACGCATAATGATTGTCCTCCTTACCTGTATATTTACTGCCACAAGTATATCTGCAAAGAAAGAAGAGAAGACGCTCTGATTAGTGTGATGCTACACCGCACAGCACTCTCGCAAATTACTTGACAAATGAGCCTTAAGTGCCACTCGATAGCTAAGGGAACGAAGAAAAAAAAGCTACAAAAACGCAATGAAAACACAAAAGAAAACATGAACTAAAACACACCGGTAAGAAAAGCTTAAAGTAAGGAGAGTTTTCTTTCTGTTTCCCGCATTTTAACTTTTACTTCCCACCATCTCTCGCATCGCTTTCATGGTCGAGGTCAGGTCGATGGTACCGTCACGTTAGTAGATGGTGTATGGTCGCAAAATTTTCATCACCATCTTTTCCACTTCTCCGGCATGAAATGAAGAAGATCTTTTTTTCTTGTCTTTCATAAACTGAACAGCTGGGAATTGTTGCGACTTTGTTCAAACAATACGAAGAAAATCGAGCGGCATTTGTTTTTTCACCCAAAAACGAACGATGGGGTGATGCTCGAAGTGTTTGATTAATTTATACGACACAAGACTTTCCTGTTTCTGCATTAAAAAAAGACAAACTGGAGAGAAAGGAACCAAAGGAAGAGCTTAAAAAAGTAATCTCCACCTCGGGCGGGTTTTTTGCCATAAATAATTAACACGCACCGCATACAAAAGAGACGGAAAGGTGACGCGTATAGCTCGATGTCAAGAAAATAAGCATCCGCATGTTTGATGTTTCACATGTTGCGTATGATGCACACATCCGGGAAAATAATTGCAACAAGCTTTCACGTGGATTGGGATCTGCCAAGCGTGTTTATAGCAAGCATTCTTCGGCCCGGTGCTTTTAATAAGCGGTGATATTTGACGCGAAATGTCAAATAGTTGAGCATCCTGCTGCTCAGCTCATCAGGGGCGCGGATCGACGTGTGGCGTTACGGTTGCCACTTTCAGGAAGTAGCAGATTTGTGGAATTTTTTATTGGGGCGTACACAAAGGAATACCCGATCGTAAAAGCAGTCAATTTCAACCTATCGGACGCCCAACCCTTTCTAGCTGATGATGGTGTAGCAGCGGATCAAACCACCAGCTGGGAGAGTTATTCACTTGTCATAATATCTTGACCGGCTCGCCGGCTGTCAACGATGGTGGACGCAGACTACGACTGGTGGGCCCAAGACAATTGCGATGGTATTAATATTTATTTTTATTACCCATCGGACACTGCTTTATAAGGATACTGGTCGGTGTAAGTCGCCACCCTAGGCTGTCCGCTTCTGCGACGACGGTTTTCCGGATGTGCGAAACCGTAATTAACGCCACCTTTCTGCTCGCATGTGCGTGCTCTGTTGGTCGGGATGCGCGTGTAGAAGATGCGATTGCAGATGCTTCTTTTCCGTGATTGTGATTGAATTTCATTGTAGTTCCTGCTGCCGGTGTTCCTGGTGGGCCGGTACCAACGACCTTCAGCCCAGGCGGCAACCAGAAGATAAACGGTTGAAAAGGTCAGAATGGCGCCCGGTTTCGCATCACCTATGTGATTCCTCCCGGTTCCGATGCAAATATGCTGATTGATGATGCGTTTAATGTAATTTAATGCGACTGTGCTGGATGATGTTTATTTTTAGCACGTGCGGTGGCTTCAGGAGCAAACGGCGAGCGCAATGATAAAGCGATCGGTTGTAATGATTTCATTTCATATCGTGTTTGCATATTTTTCCCACCTTTTATTTATTGCTTTCCTTTAGTTAGTGTTCTTTATTGTGGCTTTTATGTCCGTTTCATCAGCAAACAGTGTGGTCAGTGTGAGTGCTTTTGGCCATTGAGCAATCATCGTAAGAAATCATTCGCTTTATGTTTAATGATTTTGAAAGCAAGAATCTTTCATATCATATAAATAACGTTTTATAGCAAACAAATGCTTTATTGTTTCTGTTTGAAGAGACAGCTCGAACGTGAAGTTCCATTACTTTTAGGGCTGTTTGCCAACATCGCTTTTCGGAACAATTAGAGCAGAAAATCAATCTTTAGTTTTGGCCAAAATCTGGTCAGCAGAGCATTATTTCATCGCAAATGTTAACTTTTGGCAGAGTTTTCTATTTTGTTCTATCTGTTTTTCCTGCTTTCGAACTGTGAAGCGTATTTTGAGATTCATCACACTCGGTTGGCAACGATAATGAATGGTCGTTCTAATCGAAGTTGATTGTTTGAGCAAGCGGTTTGGATTATAAATAATGAGTTTATTTTATTTTGCAATGATGAAAGTTTTTGTTTAGAATTGATATAAAAAGAGGAAAGATCATAAATATCTAAAGAAAATAAAACAAGACAGTGTAAAGACACAAATGAAACTAAAAATAGATCAAGAAATTAAGCGATAAAAATGATATTGAACTGTAAAAGAAAGAAAGACAACCAATAAAACTTAGCATTTAATAAACTGTCGAACAAGCTAAGATAAAACGCAACCAAAAATAATAATATTCGTAAAATATGTATAATAAAGCAGTAACAGTTAGGATACAAGACAATGATGCTAAATTTAATAGCAACAGAAGCAGAAAATAACAAACAAAAGTAAAATCGCTTAACATTTTTCCTTGTTTTAAGTACTATAAAAACGGTCAGCTCTATTCTCGCACTTTCTTCCATTAATGGCCGATCGACAATGATTGACAGGAGCAACGACCCATCTAATATGATTCCCCAAAAAACAAAAATTAAAAGCCTAACTAAAATTCGCCCATATGTGCTCTCACCGTGCGAAAGGAAACGCGCTGTTAATGGGCGCGCTACATTTTTAAGCAAGACAGGGAGATGGAAAAAAATAAAAACCACCGCGATAAAGCCCTTTGTCGGCATGATTTCACCACCGATCCCGTGACGAAGCACCCAGCAAAGCGCCATCACCTAAGGTGCTGGCTGAGATGGGATTGTTTTTAATGAAGTGTTTAATTTACATTCACTTATACACGCACAACCCTTCAGAGATTAATAAGAATAGGACGGTGGATATATTTTAATTTGCTTAAATTGCACTTAAAACCCCTCTGATGGATGGTGTGGAATGTTTGAAGGTCATTTGTTGAGGCATTCTTGGGTTTTTTTTGTTGCTCAGCTGAAATCTTACCCATCTTCTTCGTCGGTAGTAGATCTCATTTAGCAAAGCCCAAAATGATACCTTTCAACAACCGCGCTCGTCGAAGGGATAATGTATGCAGGTTCCAGCGGTTGGCGGTCTCGTCTCCACATGCCCTATATACATCGAGAGTATGGGATCTATTACAGCATTCATCTCTCTTGCTTCCGCCATTGTCACCGAGTTCTTGCGATACATCATCACCATCCATCTTAGATGGCTAGATGGTACAGATCATCATCATCATCATCATGATTGTCGTGCAGTGGGTCATCAGAACAAGCATTTGGTCGCCTTTTTTTGTCCACCGTGATGATGCTCAGAGAGGTCTTCTCGGAACGATCACTTGACCTTCACCGGTGTCCTTTGATGATGCACACGGCCATGTGCACGTGTTGTCAGCTGACGAGACACAGCTGCCAAGACCATAATATGACGCTTACATTAACACATATTCAGATATCGCTGTCCTCCGAACTCATAAATCAATCCCGGAAAAGCCCTTGAGCCGTTGGTGTACTTTATTTGCTCGCGTGCGTTCGGGAGGTTTGTCGACGGGCTAGAAGAGAAGGTTGTAAACTAGCCACACAAGAAACTTGCTAAGAAACTCTCGCAACATTTGTCACGAAAAACGTTCGTTTTTCCGGTGCTTTGGGATTACCCGGTTGAGGGCGTTTGGCACATCCCGTGGGATAAAAATAAATGTAACCAGCGGTGAAGCGGTTTTCCTTTTACTGTTGGACGTCAGGATGGGAAAAGCGTATTATTTCTTTCAATTAAACACATTTTGGGGATTAACTTTCATGTAGCTTTTTATTCTGAGCATTTTAAGAAAATACATTTTGATGACACTTTAGAAAATGAGCGATTGAATCATTCTATTTCAGTCAAAGACTGACAATAATTTGAGAGCTGCCTCATATGATTAAAGAATCATACACTTCCCTGCTGCTTGTTCCATTTGAGCATTCTATTTTTAAATCGTAACAAAAAAAGGCACACTCTCGATGTTTGTGTAATAATAATAATCAAATTCATATTTATAAAGCACCTAATTAAATGCAAAACAAACATTTCCAACTGGCTCAAGGGCATCTGGATCTTATGTTCGCTCTATCGTTTGTTGGTTTTTGTGAATGAAACTTGGCTACGCCTCACCATCTTGGGCGCACGGGAAGCAAAAACTCGCTGCCAACTAAATGACAGTCAAAATACACAGCTGCCAAATTCATTCACAAATGGCCGGGTGCGTACCCAACGCGCCTCTAAAAAGGGGATGAGTTTGGGATGCGACCAAGATTTTTGAAACACAAACATACGCCAAACCACACCTGACTTGAGACCGCGAGCGGATGCCTTACCATCCCGGTTGATTGCCTTAACTTTTTCATCTTCTAAACCGTACGTAAGCTAACCGATAGGTGGTAAGTGAATTTTGCAATTTCTGCTCATCATTGCCAACTGTTGGGGGATGCACTCGCTCACGTGTACTGTACGTGGAGTCTAAATGGAGGTGATGGATCGCTTCTAAGACAAAAAAGCGAGAAAGAAACCTCTATGAAATCATCGTTGGTGTTCCCTTTGGGTGGATGTTTAGGAGGCCTGGAAATGACGAAAGACGATGATGATGTAAAAACATCCTTCATTTCTTTTTTTTTGTAATGTTGCCTTCTACCCATCTCGTTTCATCCAAATGCCCTTTACATTAACTACCCTTTGGCTCAACCCTTTGGCGATGAGTTTTTGGCTCAAGTTTTCATTGAAAAAGCGCTCCCAGTACCTCTCATCGATCGTGCCTCCGGGGTGGTTAGCTGGTGTGGAAAATTTTCCACACATGTCCCAAGCTGCTGACGGATGACTAAGATAAATACAGCCGGCTTTCCAACGTGGTGCTGCGGAGTATGTAGCGACACCGAAGGCGAAAGAACACGTGGAACACCGGCGTTGGCTGGGTGTCTCTAATTCGAGGTGGCTGCGATCATCAGACTTTGATGTGATTTCGGAACGAGCATCACGGGAAAAACGATTCATTTTGCAATACATTGGCGGATGTTTGTTTTGATTTGGTGAGATGTGTCTGTGTGTGCGCGCGGAACGAGAAGCATTTTCGTGGTCGATTACGATTAAGACGTTTTTAACCAAGAAGACTTGCACCATGTTATTTGCAAACGATTTTTTGTTGGTCTAAATCATCATTCACAAAACCAGCGCACGGGTGCCAGTGTTCTTCTTTCCAACCGGAAAGGTGTTTATTTGAATGAATGAAAATTACTTAGCGGGAAAATTAATAATAAACATCAAGCGATACACACATCAAGCGTTGCCAACGGTTAACGCTGTTTTCCTTCGCAAATGGATGATTGCTGACATTTGATGAAGTATTGCTGGGCAGAAGCTCTGTGGCAAACTGGTACATTTTTCTGGCAGATCGTCAAAAGACGCAAGAAATAGGTGCTTGGGAAAAAGAATAAATAGTAAATTAAGACGCTCGATCGTGAATCATTCTGGGACATTAAATAAATCTTTTTTTGTGACATTCTAATGAAGGGAATTGATATGAAATAAAAATGAGCTTGCCGCGTGTCTTGTTGGTTGATTTAAAGTGATTTAAACAAAACACAAACAATTTGTTATTTAAAACAGGTTTCTCTTATGTGAAGGTTAAGATTGTTTATAGCAATATGAATACTCATTTTGAATAAAAAAATAGCAAATGAACAAAAATAAATGAATAAAAATATTAGCAAATGAACAAGATGAAAAAAACGTAATAAATGCTAACTGAAGATGAAACTAAAAAGTAAGATGAAATATGTAATAAAGCTTACTAAAAAATTGACAAAACATAAGAAACAACTGCAAGTTACATATACCAAGAAGGAAACAAAAGAAAACAATCCAATTGTTTCAATTTAAATTCTCAAATGAATGAATACAAAGCCATGGAGCAAATCAAATAAGCGATACAAAACAAAATTTCAAATTATTAACAAAATTATTCAAAGTCAAGGTTTAACAAAATGGTAAAAGAAACCATGGTAAAAGAATACATAAAGATTATCAGTGCAAAAATGCAATTCTTAAACGAAAGAAGCAAATATGAGTCGTTGGAAGCACATAAAATGCATATTTAAATGGTAGAATCTAATCTAATAAAAGGTAAGATGCATTAACAAAACTGTTAAGATAATATAAAACTTTGAAAAGTCCATTAACAATTACACAATCATGAGCAGTTGCCACAAGAACAAATAAATCATTATTAGATAAGATAGCAAAAACTAGGATGATAAAGCGTAACAATTTCTGGGCGCGGAGAAATCAATTTGTCATATTTGATGATAATTTTGATTTATTTAAACATTCAAATCGCTTCGTTATAACCATTTTTCAGAATAAAAAACACTAAACAATTCTTAAAAATCTTTAAAAAACGAAAAATGGAAGAAAAAATGATTAATCATTCATATCGTTCATGAAACTAATAAACGAATCATCAATTAATCAACTTCCACTCATCGGATGATTTTTATTTAAAAATTTATAAATCACTTTCACGTCTCCACATCGCACACACGTGACAGCGAAGAGTGTACGAAAATTAACGGTGCTCGCACGCATCATTGTCAGCCTGCAAGAGTTGAACATTCGTCCCTGATCATGATCGAACCACCCACCGGTGCTGTTCGCTATATTTTCTTCCCGAGTTTTTTTTTGTTCTACAACTCACAGCAGGTCAATGATACGAGATGTGTCGTTGGCTAAGTGACCGCGAAGGACAGACAGAATGGTGCGAACATCGGGGAACAACATCCTAAGGATGAAAGAAGTGTCGCTCGTTGCGTTCATCCATCGTGCGTGAGGGTGCATAAGGTCGGCTCTAACGAGTTGCCACAGTCACATTTGCCTTGTACCTATCGAGAGGACATGGTGCATTACATTAAATCTTCGGATAACAACGTCACATCGGAATGTACGTATTTTAATGATAATGCATCGATTATCGGCAGCTTTACAAGTGCAAATGATTGTTACCATCGGGAATTTGTGTATGTTTTTAAAATGGGGAGAACTTAAAGCACATAGTGAGAACTGTGTTGGTCAAATTGCCAGAATTTCTGCAATTGTATTAACGCATGTAGGAATGTGTTTTAGGTATAAAATATAAAGGAATATTTAATACAAAGTTTTACAGATAAAAAAAGTTTAGGAGTAGTTATAGCAATATGCGATAAAAATGCACAAATTTGTCTCATTCATAGCACCAAGACCTTCCATTTATTCACTGTGCTATCAGCATGACAACGAAACAAGACCACACGATCGGCGAAATCATCACCATCCTCGTGTTCCCGATAATGGATAATTTATCTCGTTGGCCATTGTTGGTATCTTCGTAAGGGTTGTGGACAACATAAGAATATCCCACTGACAGTACTGTCGTAATATTAACACCGAAACACAAGTACTGACCCTCGTCTATCCAACACCTTTTTCTACCCTCTCCATGAAATACACAGGATGTGTGCTTCGAGATCTTCTGGTGCTGCTGCTACGTATCGTCGAACCAGTTCTTTCCCGGAGGGCAATCGATTCGGTCAGCTTCAACCCTTCGGAATGAGGGGGCACAAGCTAGGATATTTAATTACAATTCAATTTATGTGCAATCCATTCGGACGTACCAGAGACATGAACCAAGGCAAAAAAAAGCATCACACATCCGACTAAGAAGAGTATGTATGTTCCCTCGATGCCCTCGAGTAATGCTGAGCCAGATAGTATACGTTCACGAAGGCGAATGAGTTGATACGATTTTTAATTGTTCAATTCCGTGACATCGGTGTGATAATGTGGTGCTGAGCGTGTCAGTCACGAGGAGCGCAGTGTGTCGGGGATGAGAAAAAAACGGTGTAACATGTCCATTAAAGTTAAATCCATTCCTTGGTATGGGAGTTTATCGGTTCAGAACGAAACCTATGTCGTCGTCCATTTTTTTTCTAGATAATCCCCCGGCAGGAATGGCGCGAAATTGCTTGCATGCAAATAGTGAATCTTGCATGGAGTTGGTAGGAAACTGGTTACATCGAAAGCAAATATTGACAGGATCTGGGAAACTTCCTGCCATGGTACAGTATAATCTCTACAAATAAGATTGGAATGGAAAAATCATTGGAGTAAAATCGTTTATTATATCTATAAACTGCTATATTTGGTTTGTTGAACCTTGAAACTGGTAGTGTCATTACATTGTTTCAGTATTATACTATTTATTCTAAAATTTGATGTTTTTAATACATTTAATCAAATATATTTATTCGTTTACAGTTTTTGATGTCTATTTTTATTTAATTATTCATTACTCGAATCATTATTAATTGGTTTTCATTTTATTTTTGTTCCCTTCGTTTTATATTTCTTATTCTTACTTGTACTTTTACTTTTATGTAATTATTGTTTAAAATAATCCTTTATTAGTTCCTTTACTAATACTTGTTTACATAGTTTTGTAACTTACTTTTTCAATCAATTTCGATGTATCAATCAATCAATCGAATTAACCCTATTAACGAATTAACAAATATTTGTATAAGAAAATACATTTGTTCAAGTACTCCTGTTAAGGTTTATGCAAGTAATCTTAGGCACATCTTTTATAATCTTATTTTATAAGCTGCACCCTGGTAAAAAACAGTTCCAGAGTCAATCCAACGTGAGAATAAAAACCTGCTGCAAGCGTTGGTCCGTCGCACTGTATCGGCACCTGAGCCTTTAATTAATTGACCAGCGAGCGCCAGTAGTGTCGGTAGAAGCGCGTTAATTAAAAATTTAAATTGATGATGAACAATTTCATAATTTTATCCCCCTTTTCACCCATCCCCAACCTTGGAGGGATTTCACTTGTTTGCACTTTGTTACCATAATGTCCACCACGCGGGACTGGCTCTCGGGGATTGTCCGTCAATCCTTTTTTTTTTGCTGAGTAGTGTGCGCTGCTCATTTACTAACAACGTCGTAAAAGATAACTTGTCTGTGGTGTGCGCGTGTGTGTGTGTGTGTGTGTGTTTGGCATGTGTTTGCGTTCCCAGGCGTATTTTGTCTGGCCAGCAAAGGCAGTGTCCTGGCAATGACTGGCAAGCTGAAGCCGGCCAGGATATGTAAATTGTACGCCGTTTGCTTGGGCAGCAGCAGCAGCAGTAACACGGGCGTACAAAGTTGTGCTGCAATCAGGACCAAAGCTTTGCGAACAAAAATGAAGAGTTTTATCTGTTACGCCCTGTCCTGGTTGTTGTTGATGTGGAGCGTTTTGCATTGGCTCTTGATTGTTATGACGGTATTATAAATGGGTAGAGAAAAATGGACGCAAAAATGCTAACGAGCGTTGGGACTTGTTACAGCTGGTTTAATTTTTGTACGCAAAAACAGTAAAACAAGGGATAGCTTTTCCATTATAACAAACATTTCCTGCGTTTTCGAATGATATTTTTTAGAACATCAATCATAATATAGCAAATCTACATCCTTATGCTTTGAAAATAGGCATCAAGAAATTCAAAACTCAATGGATGAAATAGATTGCCTACCCAAAACAAATCAATCAAAAATGGTGGACATTTAGCTAGACTACTGATGTCTAGGTATCACCCTCAACAGTTCTTGTCAGACAGAAAACTTGTTGTACGCCTTTTAAGGAGATCTAGAATCCTGCTACCCCGTACCCTTCCAACCAGTAATCAAATGACTTCCGAAGGTCACATCTGTGGTGAGAAAACGCTAGGTCATTACCTAGCCACAAGGCTCACAAGCGGCGAACTTCAACTCCCAAAGACCCCCATTCGCCGAAGCTGGCTTGTGGTTTCACGAAGCCGTCCAAAGATATTGCTGGCTCCGTGCACATGTACTACTCTCCCAAGCGGATCGAGTGCAGTCGACCAACGTGACAACAACCGTTCGGGTGGAAGATGACGGTACCACCACCACAGTCTGCCACCGAAAGAGCCTAGAACGGTTCTGTAAAAAAACCCAGCCAAAGCCCATCTCACGCAATCGGGGCCAACACGCCGCCAGCATCGATTGACTGTAAAATGTGTAAATTTATGCAAATTAGCGAACGTTCGTGGCATGGTGCTGCCCCCGGGGGGACTTCGGTTGATAACTACGACAACACTGCTACCCCACAACTAGCGGGCAAGTTGCACATAGCACGCGGGACTGTTTTATTTCGTTAACGAGTTTTTATTTTCCATTCTGCTCCACTAGATCTCTCAGGCTACCAGCGTGAGCGTGTCTCCACAATTCCATACCATTTGGCGCCATTGAACCTGACCTGAAGCAGGTGTTTGGTTTGGGGGTTGGCTAGATCGTACGCTTCATGTGCTTCGGACGCCACATCTGGCCACGCTTAAGTGTCGCTGTCGTACTCAGTCAAGCGTTCCAGAAGTTAACTTCATCCGGTGGCGATGATGCTGACCGGCTCTCGTGCAAAAAAAAAGGAAGGATCTTATCAGTGTTTTTATTCTCTCAGTGTGAGCCTCACTGTGTTGTTTTGCTGCGTGTTTGCGAATCCACTACACACCACACTCTTCTTATCGGAGAGCCGTACGTTTGTGCAGATGCCTTTCCAACCCCTTTATGCTGTAACCGTTCCG
Organism: Anopheles maculatus; assembly: GCA_002091835.1. Lineage (NCBI taxonomy): Eukaryota > Metazoa > Arthropoda > Insecta > Diptera > Culicidae > Anopheles > Anopheles maculatus. The sequence goes on along the minus strand of KZ062068.1, from coordinate 64,766 downwards.
GCAATCTTTCTCTCTTGCTCTCTCTGGATGAAAGATAAGAAAGTGTGCACCACAATGCTGTGTTTCGAATTTTCTTATTGCGATATGGTGGTTACTTTGCTCAAGATGCTCAAGACATGCGGATCTACTGGTAGTACTAGCTTGAGGACACTCTGCCGAAGTTCGTTACGATTCGAAGGACCGAAAATTAAACCTGAATCAAGTGGTACCATTTAGAACAGAATCTTCACACAAAGGGAAGAAAAATGTCTCATCATCTGCTTCCAGGCAACAGCGCTGCCATAAACAGTTACTATCAGAAGAATTGGTGACATTTTTTCTTTCCTTTGGCGAAGCATGATTCGACCCAGACTGCATGGGAAAATAAATTCGCAGTCAGTACCAAAATCCGACCGGCGAAAACCTTAAACGGCTTATAATGTTTAGTTGGTTTGATGTTGTGTTGCTGCGTTCTATTAGACCACCGAGCATTAAAGATATTGTTTGAAACAGACATTCTCTGCCTCTACTTGCTATCCCGCCGCACAGAATGGAGCAGTTACCTAAGTGGCTTTCGTTAACCTCAAACGCGGGCTGTACTTGGGACGATAATACCACCAATCTCTAGGGACATAGCTGTATGGTGGGGCCCACATTGCTTCAGGCGCTTTGTGGCCAGTACGAGATAGAGAAAGTGAGCATATCGCACAATTACACTTTATTACACTCACCAACGGTCGAGGGTGAATGTTCTAGATATTACACTCTCGATTATACCGCTGCTGAAGTTGTTTTATTCAAAAAACTTTGTACAGCTTTGTGGGACACTTGTTTGGGTCTACAAAAATTGAAGATTTGAGTCTTCTCATCTCAATAATAGGCCTTCCGTAACTAGTCAATGCTATAACTTGGAACAGGCGTATAGTTTAGGCGTCAACCAGCTATGAAATATGACAAATTTATATGATATAAATCCTCATTTGACACCAATTAAAGTTTAAAGTTTGATCTGAGCAAAAGTTTTGGAAATCTCTTCGTGCTCAGTGCAAATCCGTAACTGTCCGTAATTTCTTGAGTTCTTTCAAATTTAGGATAACGAAAATAATGTTTAAAATTGGCTTCATATTTTTTATACTCTACTCACGAGCTTTCATATAATTATGTTACGTAGTGTGCTGGACTAGCCAAAATTTGGAGCACGCATTCAACTTTATTAAAAAAAAATAGAAACAAAATAAAAAACGATAAAATTTTACCTAAAAAGCTCCCTTCCTTTAAACAGTATTCATAAAAAATATGATCTTCCGTACAGCAAACGAAGAATTATTAATAAAAATATTATCTGTTTTCTCATTAAGCCACATCAGACAACTTCATCCCACCGCGAATCATTGATGGCTTTATCCTCCAATACAAAAACACAAACCACAAAAGACACCAGTACAAAAAAGAACAACTCTGCAGGACATAAACCCTCGGGCAGCGGACACAGTGATGGTGGTGGGTTCGAGAGACACTTATATCTTCATTACATTTCGGTAGAGTGTAAATAATTCATCCCAAGTGTCCAAGCTACTTTACTTCCTGCTTGTTGCCATGGGGAGCGTGAGGTACATAAATGAAGAATCGTTCTTTCCGTTGCCTTCGTACCCACCAGCGCTCCAAAGCTTCCACCATTTAAAAGCGACGTCATGGGGCGCTCTCATGAAGTTGTTGCGTTGTGCTTCATCATCCGGTACCAAACCAACCAAAAGGTAAAAACCATCCGAGATAAGCGAGAAAACATATTTTTTTGCGCGCCCGGTCCTCCACCGGCACCAAGAGCAGCAACAAAACTGTTAAACCACAAGGAAACCCGGAGCGCGTTGGTCGTAATCGTAATGTTGAAATCATAAAACAACGCCACACAGTAGCAGTGGGCAAAACATTCCAGTACAAATCGTAGAATACAAACACAAACACACCTTCCAGGACACGGCGAGTTTTTGTGCTAGTCTTGTGGGGCTCAAATTATTCCTCCATTGTGTCTTATCGCGGACGCACGATAGAGACGATAGAGTGAAAATGGTTTGTTTCTACACCTTGACACCAGGCAAAAAAGGGTCGTCCGAGGGTTGTACCATCGCTTAAGATCTTCCGACATTCCTTGGTAATCTTCTAGCTACCTTTGCTAGCTCCGGAGCAATGGCAGCGATATCTCGGTATGCCGAAGACCAGGAAACAGATCAAGACATCTGAAGACCCCTTGGGGAGGAATAGTTACGAGCGCCACTTAGTCCCAGCTGCACAAAGAAGCGCAAATGCACTTTTCATGTTTTTCTAAAGTTTACACCACTGCCGTCCCGCGTGCGTACATCACCACCCTCCGTTAGCGTCTCCCACCATTGCTGTAACACAAAATGCTGCAAACAATATTTCCAACATTCTGAAACACCCGCAACCACCGGCCCCCGCGTACCTGAATATCGCGGGAACATTCGCTTGCTAAATAGTTCTAGTTTTTGCTCCTCGAGTTCTACAAACCATCAAACCCAACGGCGGCCGGTAGCAAGTAACTCTCTGGAGCTCTGTCAGCGAAGAAGACGCGCGAAACGATTCCGATCGATGCATTTACTTCCTCATTCCTGAGACGACGTCCACGGTCCGGGTGATGTGCGATTACGCCAAGAATCTTTGGCCCCTGTTTCTTTTTTGCTTCAGAACGGCTGGAACTTCGTCTGATTCTGGTACTAGCGTCCCGTGTGCTGAATCTGGTTAGCACAAATTGAATGATGGAATGATTTAACTATTTCCTTACCGATGGCATGAGCGGATAGCGCAGATTTGTAACGCATTAGTTTTGCTTTCACGAACATGGATGGTTGGCTGTTCTAGTGGTAGTTGGTGGATGTTGTTCAGCACCCAAAAAAAAAAGATTCATTCCCGCGGGTAAACTTTTAACAAATAGTTTTGCTTTCGGTGGATTGTTGCTGTGCTGGGGAATCTTTTCCTTTTCAATGTAGTTTTTGGTAGATGGTGGTTGTTAAAAGTTTCTACGATGATGTTGGCAGGTTGAATGACGTTCCTTTTTGATGCAAATCAAATGTCGTCAACATAAAGTTTTTCGTATATTCTATTATAAGAGAATATTACAAAAAGAGCCAGAGAACATGTTCGTATACATTGACTAATGAATTTTAAATACAGAGAAACTATTTATTCTCATGTACCAGAATCTTCATATCGATAGAATTTATATCAGTTAACAATGGGGATTATCGAAAAATCACGGCTCTCAAACACGAAGGCTTATCTCGAGCCAACGTCAAGAGCAGTTCCCATAAATGTCGCTACCATTCGCTTACAGGTAGCTCTCTACATACGATTGAGGGAGGTTGCAGAAACGATAACGACTGAACGCTATCAAACGTTGACTTCCATTAAAGCGCCCTGTTCGTTCCCTTTAAAAATCCCATTTTTCCGACCTAGGATAAGTTATCGGTTATTGACTGTTAACCAGCGATTAGCTTACTAAATCAAAACCGATCATGACAGATTGTGTGATCTAATGAGTTTAATGTGTCACTGTCAGGTTGTACTATTTATACTTCCATGGATCATCAGTTTTAATCCGATAAATAACATCTCTTGCATATTCGCACCAATCGAAGTGTAAGTATTACCTGTATGCAGGGAAGAAAAACTAACCAAGACTTTGTATGTGTTCTTCCTTTCCCAAGGAAGATCATCTCGTCAAGACCATCAATCGAGCTGGATTGGTTCAGAAAAGCCTGTTTTATTGACATTTAACCGTGGGACCGAAGATGAGGCGAGTTTGAAGTTGTGAAGCTCTAGCAAAAGCAAGATGATCAGCTGACACTGTGACAGAAGAGGAGATGATGATGTTCCTTTAGAGATGATTGTTTGATCGTAAAGTCCGATTACTTTATACGCTTGATGAGCGATTGGGTGGGTTTATTAGGGTAGGTAGAGCGTAATGTTGTGAGAAGCTAGCCGAGCTAAGCTACAATGTAGGTGTATTCAAGGAACATGCAAGAAGAATGGGTAAAAATTAGTTAGAATGTTTACGGTCAGTGAGAGTGCTAATCTTGGGAGGTTTATTGTAGAGAGATGATAGGTTGGTGTGGCTGTCAGACATAAGGATATGTAGCTTTTACCTTCTTTCTGTTCATTTTAATATAAGATTTGGACCCAACACAATGGTCTATTCCACTGAAATTGAATAGTAAAGAAGAAAGAAGTGCTGTTTTATTTGCATGGGGCATCACACACCTGGTTTGGGTTCTATTCCATTATAGAACGAACATAAAATATGAGTAGACCTGACTTCTCAACTATGGCCAACTTACCGAGGCACAAACTGAGCCACAAATCCAGAATTCTTGATACCTAGTTATGAATGTACATACACACCGTATCCAACTTCTGCAGTTACACATTTCTAGCAATGTCAGCAATTGTGCATGACTTCCGTAAAAAAAGCTGTTTCATTTACACATTCTCGGATCTTGTTCTCTTTCTTCAATCGGCAGCTTGTAAACATTAGTGCAAAACGTCCCAACCACCGCTGGTCAACGTTAATGAACGACGGAAGACAACCTCAAACGGGCATTCCATCTATCCGGCTGCTTCTAGGCATCAACCGTGTTCACCACCCTAATGTTTGCTAACAAAATGTAAACAACTGCTCGTGGTGGAACCGTTGTGTCTCTGCCTGCAAGAGATTGCAACAAATGCACCGATGCACATCGCACTTCTCACCAATACTTTTGCAGCAAAGAAATGCATATAAGGGAGGCCACGTGCACAGCAAATAGTACACTTTACGTACAACAAACAGCCTCAACAAATGTGCGTGATATGGCAGGTTCGCATAAAGTTAATCTAAAATTTGTATAATTTATAACCTTTCGAGAAAGAAATACAGAATCGGCCAACCTCCTATATCTTCCACGATCGACACTTCACGCTGATCGGCAGGCCGGCGTGTGTCTGTGTGTAACAGCAAGTGATCTTCACCATAAGCCACCTGTTTTCGTTTCGGATCTGTTTCTTGCTCGATTCTCGCATTTCAAGCATCCACTGACGGAGGTTTCGCATTTCGCCTCGAGAGGTGATTGTCAAGTTTTCGGCTTCACAGCACTACAGAGTAGACACGGCAGCTGTGTCTGGCTTGTATCACATCAAAAAAAAAAAGCTTGCCGAGGACTGGGGCGAGCAATGAGATTTATTTTCGATGCCCGTCCGTTTAAATGTTAACCTGTTTTCAAACAAGTTTCAGGTGGATTCCTAACCTCCGATCGAAACGAAAGAAAAATAAACAGCATTCAAACAGCATTCGGCGCGTTTCTTTAGGGGCACAGATAGGTTTGATTCGTGTTTGACTTTTAGGTGTATTGTAAGCGATCGAGTGAAACGAGATCGATTCGTCGCATGCATACCGGATCGTACCCGTACACAAATCGTTTATTGGGATATTAATGGTCGTGCGGCAAATATTTCAGTTTGCACTAGCTCACTGTTCAAGAGAGATCGCGACGGTTGAGCGTTGTCGTATGCAAAAGAGAGAACGAAAAGAGAACAAATACACTGTATAAACAGAAGTGTCCCCTGTTGCAAGTGATGACGGTGTAGACAGGGATCGCGTGTTCCGAGGTTACGAGTGCAAGTGCAAGCTTGCAACCACCGATGCGTAGTGGTCACAGCCATCGAATGACTCGCGTATGTAGTTCATGTTCTGTACGTACCGAACGCGAACGCACTTGATGGCGTCAAGTGTATCACCTTCATTGTTCGAATGAATGCAATTAATTAATTGCATTTCGTTTGCCTTGCAGCCGTGCCGCCACACAACTTTCAACGATCGAGTGGCAATAAACTGAATGAAGAAGTGTCTGAGTAGAATCGTTCTGTGTAGGTACGATCGATGGAATACAATGTTCTGTTTTGTGTAGCACTGATGTTGGGCTGGGCACAAACGCTATGAAAGCAGCTTAAGTACCTTTAGTGCGACAATGAAGTCATCAGCATCTGCTGCGAAAAAAAATGGATTTCATACATTTAATCAGGATCTTTTTTCATTTTAAACTGTTAAAATTAAAGAACGAATTCCTTGGTAACGGACGAAAGCACGATAATATGTGAAAGATATTGGATCGAGGGATCCTTACTAAACTAATTTAGGGAACATTATAAGGATTCAAAATTCGTGATGTAATTCTTGATGACACAACGAAGGCACGCGTTAACACCTGTAGACAAGATCGATCCTAAAGATTTATTTTATATCAGTCAATCTGGTATATCGATTGAACTAACTCTAACTCTAACACCGAAAAACTTTGAGAAATTACTAACGCTATATTGGCCCATACATCAAGGCGCGAGAGAAAAGAATGATACCTCATCTTGGAACTATCGTAGGATCCTTTTTACGGAACAACTAATAATTTAATGCATGCTCAAGAATTAAATTACATAAGAAGCCAGGTCAAGATAGTTCATAAATTAAGTTCTATAAGATCATCCATTCCATCAACTCAGTTATCTCAGACATTTTTTGCTGCTATGTCGAGTCCAAGATCAACTCAAGATCTTGCGAGGTCTATTTGATAGATTCGAGCTCTTCACACTTACGGTTCGGAACCGTTGATAGATACGTAGATAAATAAATTTAATAAGCTTATACTTCAGAACTCTTTTATAAATTCTTATACTAACTTGGCAGTATCTTGAGATGATGTATCATTACTGAATAATTCTGAATTATCAAAGCAGCACTTTAAATACAGATATCTGCATAACGACTAGCAAGGTTCTTAATTACTATTTTTTAAACTCATTTTCCCTGATTAAAAACACCCCAAAAATTATGCCCCACGGCACACGCTGGGGTTCAGAACGCGAACCATCACACGCAATGTTATTAACCCTAACAAGCACGTACCTCCTACTATCCCAACCACGCCCGGAGGCGGATCCGCGACCGCAGTGCACAACCATCGCCAATAATTCATCGTGTCACCTTGCATCCGTCATTAAACGGGTGAAGCCGGTTATGCGGACCTGTTGCAGCAACCGATGCATGCAAAATACCGAACCGCGCGAAATGCAGTTAAAATTTCACCCATCCAGCGGTGTGAGTGATCCAGCAGGAGAGAAAGGACGATCATAAATAATTATTTTTAATGCTCACCAGCAGTCTCTGGTGCACGAAACGTGTGCTAGCATGATACGGTGCGTGGTTTTCCTTGCAGTGTAGCGCATATGGACGGCCAACTTCCAAGATTGATTTACAGCCCGAGGCTTAGAGGTAAAGCGACTCGACGACCCCAAGACAAGACGTTCCTTGATCTTCCAAAACGTTACGGTGCCTTTTGGAGGTGGCGTCATGGTTAAAGTTGCTCTAAAATTAAATTCCCCTAAAAAGAGGGGGACTAAGGCAAACCCTTTCACAGAGCCGATGATTGAGGGAGACGGAAGCACCAGAACACCTCGGTGGACAAAAATCACTCATTCGGCACGCACGGACGCATTCTATTTGACCGTGGATCACCGTGGTAGACACCATTTAAGGGCCATTTTGCTCGGGAGATCGCTTTCCTCGTGAATGCTGGGTGTGGAATGCTCCGCTTGGAAAGTTTGGTATTTTTGGTCGCGGTTTGCGTATCTTCGAACGGCATGCTGTCACGTTTGGCAGCTGAGGAGTTGATCGTTGGCGCCCCGGTTGGAGTCGCACATTATTGGTTGCACTTCGGCAGGTGACAACAAAAAGCACATGGCGTGTTCTTGGACATTGGGTGAGTATACACTTTGCTGGTCGACTGAGACTGAGAGAGTCATTTGGTATGGTGAATATGAAACATCTTTGGTTCAGGGACGAAAGTGGTCCAAGAGACTAAAATATAGCAAAAGCTAGAGGCTTGCTGTAGTTGGAATAGTTCTTAAAAATGACCTTTCTTTACATTATGATCTGCTTGTTCCAACAGCTAATTTAAATTGAATTTGAATTTTAACGACTACTGAAGATCTTGATGTTATCTAGACTTCTTCAGGTTATGATGCTAAGAAAAAGAAGATTGAAATCTAAATAAGATTATCAATGTTTCCTTAAATTGTTCCTAAACCTAAAAACTCAAACTCAAAGCATTAATTTCGTTGAATTTCATTTTGTAATGGCGTTTCATCAATTGTGTAAATTCAAATTAGTTAAGCAACTGTGTTTGATAAGCAAGGACTGTCTTTTCCAATATTAATTGCAGTTATTTTCATGGCCCACACGAAATAAAAATTGATAAATAATAAAAACCGCAAATGTTTCTTGATGAGTTGGTCTATAATTAATTTAAAATTCATGATTCAAAACATCTTTCATTAGTGTATAACCATCCAAAACAGCTCATACGTCTCACGGGTGTGACTTAGCTCGCCCGAAAGGGTTTCAGAAAGACATTCACAACCGGTGACGGTGGCGCTACGCTCACTGTATACTTAAATCATCTTCACCCTTCTGTAGCTACCACCAGCGAACCCCATGCCACCGATCAACTTCCCGTGGCAACAAAACGAGCGTAGAAAAATGATAATCGTCCCTTTCGCGTTGCTACGTTCGCCTCAATCAACACGTGCTTGCTTGGACTTGGACCGCTGCTGTCACAAATTTTGTTCCATGGCTGTGATTGCGGTTGGGTCAATTTTTTAAATTCCCGAATTCCTGCTCTCCCTTATTCCTGAATCTTGGCGCCTTATCACGTCGAATGCGAGAGGCAAAGATGCCTTTGCACAGAGATTGGCATGAAAAATATGTAACACGAAGACAGCGGCACACACACCCGCTGTGGGCCAAGGTGAAAGCCAATTCGGGATGCAATCCGGAGTAAAAGGGCTCAAATGGGACGAATGAAAAGCAAAAAAACAAAAGCGCAAAACAGTGTTTTTGATTGCAACCCGACGCCAAAGACTCCCAATTTGACTCTCGCGTCCCGGTGCTTTTCACTTGTCTGATTGATGCACCGGCGCGCGACCTGATTCCGTAGCGTCTGAGAATTGGGTCGGTCAGCTGTGGTGGATCGGCGGCATCCCTCGAGACCGTATTTCGATCGTCCAGGGGTTCCCTTTTGGGGTTGCCCTGTATTTCTTTTTTCTCTTTTGGAGGTTCTCCTCTCGATAGCGTTAGCCGTCCCTGCCGTCATTGAATTAGCACCGAATTATGAATAATAAAAATGCGGATGCTCTCGTTTTGACGTTTCGTAATGGGTGGACGCTGTCGTAATGACGTGTTTATTTCCGGATAACTGATGCACACTTTTGTGTTTGGATGGACATGGTGTTGTAGTAGTAGATAGGTTATTAGGTATTTTTGAGGCAACTGATAACTGGAAGTTTACAAACTCTAGATAAACGAGTTTTCTACACCGAATTCCAATGCATGACGTGCAATATAAAACAATTTATTTAAAATTACAGTCCTCTATAAGCTGCACCGGAAGCTAATCTTCCTACCAAATTGCCTGATTTTGTCAGACCATAATGACAGTTCCAGTTCAATGCCGCTCGCTTCGTAATTTCCATATTTTGACCAGTGGCAAATCAACCCCTTGTCAACGCAACGACGCCCTAGTCACCACTTTTTCATTATCGTAGTCACAAAATCCCGACAGCCACAATTTTTGGACGACGTGTGTTTTGCCTCCATTTTTTTCTCTCTCTCTCTTCTCGACCTTTCGACGCAAATTATCTGCGTATGTCATGCGTTTCGCAATGCGTTTGGTGACCGTCTGGTGGTACATATTCTGCGTTCCGATTTAATGGAGCAAGGAACAGGCCAATAAAAACAAACCAACAAACCATGTGTGTGAAGGAATCGCGCCACACGCGTAACTCGATAGCCGTGGTTACAACAACCCGGAATTCCTTTTAAGCGACACATTTGAGGAACGTGTCTGATCGGCATCGAATCGGTATGATGCAAAAGGAAAACACACAAACACACATGGGAAATTTGCTTACAAAAGCATGAGGTGGGGGGGTTGAAAAGAGAAACGCAAACGATGAATGAATTGTTTATGCGTGATCGGCACACTGGCCAGCTGATTTGATAATTTTAATTGGTTTTAGTCAAAATTATGCGTTGGTTAAAAAAAGGAGCGTAAGTGCAACATTTTTGGGGGAAGGTTTAGTTCAACTAAGGGCATGGACATAAGCGATTTGTAAGTGACAGATTATACGAAGCATTTGATGTCATATTTTTGAAGATATTTTTTCATTCCAATTTACTTAATTTTTTACCTTTATTAGTACCTTTGAGTTGGTATAAAAAGTGGGTGGTTTGTGGACTCTTCTAAACTGGGGTTAAAAATAAAACGTCTGTATCAAAACAAGTCTCGGTAGTGAAAATATTTATCATGAACCTTAAAACTGATGCCAGCGTTGTTATTTTAACAGCGCCAGACTGATTACGAAAGGAATTTTGATAGAGAACTAAACAAAATCGTTTTCTTTAACGTGAAAAACATCAGCTGTTGTTAACTGCTGCTTACCTTTGTTGCATTGGTGTCATTTACAGGTTAAAACATATTTTTTGTCGTTAAATGCGGGTTTGAATGTTCTGTACAAGAATCTGTAAAGAGAAAAGGAATTAAAAATTAAGAATAATGTAATGAAAATTAAATGTTATAGATACAATACATCAAATCATTATCTATTGATTGTATTAGTCGGAGTATTTAACTTAAATTAAAAGATATAATTTAAAATCGTATCCCAAAGTTCTCATTATAAATTTTCATTCTTTCCCGGAGCAATTTTTCTCCATTCACCTAAAGTATACCAGCCTCATATCATCCATCACGATGACAAACCACACCGCCGTGCGAACACTCGGGTCGTTATCGTAAATCGTAGCACCAGCTTCCACAGCACACGAAAAAATAAAAATTACGACACTTTTAACTTCGCCTGACGGTACATGTCTCCATTCGACCCATCCTCCGGTCGGAATAATTTGCACCGACCCCGAAAGATGGCTCAAACATAAAAGAGAAATGGCTTTCCATGTTCTTGGGACAATTCTTGAGCAGCAGCAACAGTAGGTAACAAGACACCGCGGGCGTTGGTGACTTACCATCGTAAAGAAGCATCCATCGTAAGGAAATGACCGTACGAGCGAGTGCATATATAAACTATTCTATGGGCGCATTATTTGTCGTCACCAACGATTTTACAAACGCGCGCGACTCGAACGATCAAAGCGAAACGGTTTGCAATTCGATACTTCCGCACAGGAATGTATCACCGGCGGGACCGCAATGCAAACTGCCCCGAGAATGTCACACAAACAGGGAAATATAAATTCAGCTGATGTCTAAAAAGTGCAATCCGATTCGGGTGCTGGATTTGCTGGAAGAAGGTTGAGTGAACTTCCAAATGGTTTTCAGCTGTCTTTGTATAGGACGCTGTATATTGAAGGTAGCTCCGGAGATCCGGAGATCAAGATATACTAGAAAGAATTCCAGGATTTTCTAGAGCAGATCCCAAAATGAGACAATATACTCCAGAATTACCTATCCAATTACCTATTTTCACCAAGGTCAAGAATATCATTGAAATCTTCATTCCTTTACCGTCAACTACACCGATAACTTCTAGCGGACTTTTGGAGTCTCATTAAGAGCTTAAACGCCTAACTGTTGTTCGCTTGTTCTAACGGGCTGCCCCTGCTCTCGATCGTCAATTTGCCGACAGCGCAAACCACCAGGAAGCGACGATAAAAGTCGACCATTTATCCCTAAACCACTTTGAAACAGTTACCCACTAGCAGGGTTAGAATATACTCACACACGATGATGGATTGCGAAATTACATTCATCATCCGTACGAGTGTCTGTGCGATTAAGTCACTCATAATGTTTTTTCTTTCCTTCACCCGTTGAGAGTCAGAACGAGGCTACAGCACCATAACATTCATCTTGATCACTTTTAATCAAGATCGTTCTGGATGCGATCCTACCCATGGTGAGGCACAACATACCAACCATGCCATATTCTGTTCCAGTTTCGTTTTGCTTCCTGTCTTGGCTGCTATTTGTGGACTCTATTTTCCATTTCATACTTTAAGTTCCTCGTACTATCTCTTCTCATACTCGCTCACCAAACCCCCTATCGCTCTACTAATAACACGAAAACCGATCAAGATTACAAACAGATCTCAGTTATAGATCCGCCATATAGTCTAGTTTGCCATTTTCTGGTTGACGGTTCCGGGTGCGGTTCTCATACACACCGGCGCTTATTGTTTCGCTTCTCATAACTGCTCTAACTGTACCAAACGGGGTGGACATGAAGTGTGTGTGTTCTTAGTGAGCCTTTGGAACCGGAACTCCGTTAAAGAAACTCCGTTAGCGAAGTGGTGCTGGTCGGCACCATGAAAAAGGTCCGCGTTGCCGACGACTTATCAAGATCGACGACGGCAAGTGCTACTGGTATGAGCGATCTACGGCCGAGTCCGTTGCACCGGATCCGTTGTCGCACCTGGCGTGACATAAGAGTCAATCATTTTGACGCAATTTCAGCTGGTGAATTGCCGGGGTCGCTCGGGACCACCATCCTATGATTATGGTGGCGGTCCACAGTTGTCGAATGGAGACCTTGGACCATCGAAGAATCGAAAGGAAATGAAGGGTTGAAACGAGCTCATTAGTTACCCGGTACGACGTCCAGATGAAGTTCGAGGGAACTTTGAAGTCAACGATCTCCCAGCTTCGTGATGAACTTACTTGACCGTTCGCCTCCGGTGTTGCCTACCGTCCACTTCGTCACCCAGGAATTCCACATCGATCACCGGACATGGGGGGTGAGCATATCGCGGAGATCGTATCACCGGTACCGAATCGATCCCGGACACTCTCACTTATACGAACCGATAAATCACGCACCGCCACACCATGCGTTGCTTAATGTGAGTAATCTAGGGAAGAGTCTCGGGTTCGTACAGTACGAAAGATAACCTCAAAGCTTGGCGCTGATGACCTCAAAGGGAATGGCGCGAAAGTGGCAACTCATCGAAACTGATCTAGCGCATCGACCCAAACACACACATACACATGCGGGCACTCGTACGGAAGAAGAAAAAATACACATAAACCACGCAATATTGCGTCTTCTTACTCGTCGAAGCCTCGATCATCCTCGGAGATGAACGAGAAAACAAAGCAAGCATATTAACTGGGAAGAAAACGAAAACACAAATCGCGCTTGAACGCTCTTGACTTAATTGTTATTAATAATCGTTTCCAATCGTATGAAACTTGTCGTGAAATAAGCGTAAGTCACTCATCTCTGGCGATTGCATTATTTGACCACTCGAGATGAACTTTGGAAGCATTTCGCAAGCAAAACATTGCTTTTTGCTTGAAGAGTTGTGTTTCTTTCTTCTCGGTACCGCACACTTGACGGATTACAATAGGCACGAGACGCTAATGGATTGGTACCATTACCCCTGTAATGGAATTAGCTACACAAAATGGTACAGGCGAAGGTGCAGTTATAAATAGAAAGCCTTCTAATACGCCATAGATGAAACGAGATTCATCTTCCCACTTTTGACAGGTTGGATTGATTGGATCGATCATCTACAAAGTGTAGTCAGGCAGGCGATCGCGTAATATCTGCACTTAACGTACTCTTATTGCCTAGCTTCCCCAGATCTGCCAACAACTGTTGGCTAACGACTAGCCTGCTTGACGATCACTGCTCCAACTGATTGGTGGCTTACACTGTTGCTTGGACGCTTCATTAGTAACTGTTGGTCAGGGGTAGTTTTTCAAATGTCACCCTTTTTAAAATCTTCACCCGTTTGTGGCAAGGCCACAGCAACGCTTTGGTGAAATTGTGAATTGCATCAGCTATTGTATGTGGTAGCCCATCATACAGGTGCGTTGATGGGTTGGAGAAGTAATTTGGAATTAATTACTCTCACGGTAGGATGGTTTTGATCGAGTGGACAGCATTCGCGGGTTCCATTAGACCGAAAAGACTGGCCACTTTCCTTTTCCTTGTGCTTCAAAGTGCGTGTGTGAGGTTTGTTATTGGAGCTAATCATCATGTAACAGACAGATAATTAAAACCAAAGCATCTTATCACAATCGGGTGTCGGCGTGCTTTCTTCCATAGATTTGACGTTAAACGGTTCGATGGTAGTTTTAAGCTGTCCAAAAAGTTGGTTTTAAAACAATTTTGGATTTAATTATGATGAATTAACCCCGAATGTAGACACACGTGCCATACATTTCTTGCAGCAACTGTTGAATAGCCTATGTTGGCAGGAAGATTGCTCTGTTTATATAATTATATAGCGGCATGTATTTTTAAACAGTATATACAAGGGCAGTCAAAAAACAATTTTAATTTGAGGCAAGTTGGCCTACATTGGATCTAACATTATCACTCCAATGTAACAAACGATTGACTCTAAAAATAATATTAACACCCATTTTCCTGTATTTAACTGCTCCAATGACATTAGATACATTTTCGAATACTTTCCGAGCTTGCATGCCCAGATCAGTAGGACTGTAACGTCTTCAGATATTCCACAAAGCAACACATACAGCACGTGAACACATCAAGACATGGCTCTCTGATGACTTTGTCTTCACCAGTTGACACGCTGTTAGAAAAAAACCAGAATTGTAACCCAACACTTCACCTCCGAGATTGGTGAAGATCACCGCTCCAACAGCTACGCGTGACGTCACCCTGATGGCGAATGCAACAACGATGCAACAACGATGTAAGATATCTGTGCCTTTCGGAATCATCGTCCGGCACAACCCGAGTTGACTGGTTCCGGATGGAAGTTACATTCCTGCAGCGGGATTTAATGCCAACCCGAGGATCACGTTACCTCCCGGCAGTGAAAATCTCGAACATCTTGGTATGCCCTCACCGACATCTCATTGCTTTCTTGTTCACCATAGCGAAGGTGTCCAGTTCGGATCGTTTAGCAGCCCTTTCACAGCTCAGCTCGTGTACGAGGAAGGTATTAAGGTTTGCAAAACCCGAGCTCCAAAACAAAAACATTTCACCCAGTGTGCATTCTTCTTGTGGGCAGCACTCGCCTTCCCGCTTTAGTGCTGAGAACGTGAGTTTGCATTACAAACACTCTCTACGTCACAGATATACACAATACTAATAAAAGAAAGAAAGAAAACATCACAAAACTGCAAGCGTGAGAAACATTGACCGAGAAACCGAGTACTATGCGGTCAATAAATGTGTCCAAGCTATGGCATGCCATTTGTGTGCCCATTTTTCTCTGTCCCAAAGTGATGGTTGGAGTGGCATTGGTGAGTAAGCGAAACCAGGCAGGAACATCGGGTACTGACCAGGTCGGATTTGTTCTGCCACCACATGGCTTAATCTGTGCCAAAATGGATTCTAACGACCAGTCTAAGTTTGATTCGAATGGAAGGCATCGACACGATCTTTTAGACATCTCCCACATCCCACAGAAGAAGCATCATCTCTTCCAACAATAAGCCATACATAGGGTCGTAGCTGTTAACGGTAAATCCCAGTGTTCTAATGCATGGCGGAATCCATCCGTACCGCCTTCTTTCTTCGCTCAACCGCATTGTAGAAGTGAGAAAATAAAGCACTTAACGATCGTAACGAAATCTGTTTTCCCTTAATACCTTGCACCACCACACCAACCTCGAAGTGGCATTCTTGGCTAGTTCCATTTTGGGGTGATTCTTCACCGGTACATTAGTGTTCTCCGCCGGCTGAACGATCGGCAGAACAAGAATTGGAAAAGGACAAAGGCAAAGTGCGATTTGACAGGCGCAAAGATCGCGTATAGAATTGGGATACCTCAGGCGCGTCGAGCACGAGCACGAGTGCCCTTTAACGACACTCTTTTGGAAGTTATTAACCTGCGGAAAGGTTCAATGAGAGAGTCAATTTTAATTCCCCATTTGAACGGGCGATGATGAGGATGCCTAAGAAGTCATTACACTTTTGGGAATTGGTTGTTGGAATAGTGGGGATGGCAATTTCATCCAAATTTAAGAACCTCTTAGGGGTTTTGATTGAAAAAACTCTTTAGAAGGTAAGGGTATACTCAAGAATTTATTAATTTCTTTAGCTATTCCACCACCTTTCACTTTTCTTTCGAGACTCACTAATTGCTAGTTCTATCCCTCATCACAATCTCGCAAGAAATTCTGAAAACGTTTTATAGTTCCCGTTACTGACATCATTAAAGTTTCCTGCCTCAATTAAGCACATCCACAGTTTGTTAGTGCTTTACATTCCGCTATGACTTTTGTTTTTCGTTAAGTTCGTTCATCCTCTTGCCTTTATGTCATACCCGTTTGCACAGGGTACCAACATTCCAACATTCCCCGTGACAGCAGCGACATTTATCAACCGAGCAGAGTCGATTAGCTCCGCATCGGATCTGATTTGATCTAGGCAAAAACAAAACTACCGTCCCCGAAACGGCACAAAGGTTCTTTGCGTGCGAGTGCGTTTACACTAAGCCGTCCACAAATGGAGTAGGGACAAACAAAAGGAAACAAAAAAAAAACAGAAAAGAAAAACAAAACCTGGCGTTACAAAAATGAATGGGAACGTCCGATTATCTGTGCCGGGTGTCGAAAAACGGACCGTTGCGTCTCGGAAAAGCCACCACACGGCGAGGTCGGTGCATTAAAATCCGACCACAAGCTTTTGGGGGATCCGATCGAACAGCAACAGCTCCAACAGGGCAGGTAAGGGATGGTGTGTGTGTTCGAGGCTGGTAGGTTTTTGTCTTTTGGTTTTCGGGTTGCTGTTAATCCAACCACCATAATGTCCCACCCAAAAGCAGACCAGCGAAAGACTGAAGCCATTTTTTCGTGGGGAAACCAGAATCGGAACAGATAAATCTGCTGTGCTGTGTCTTGGGAGTAGAGAATGTGTCACCACATTTCATGGGGAGGTTTTATCTGTTGGCAATAAGGAAACCGATGGTCGTTTTGCAAAACCACCTCGACGGGATGATGCATCGTTTGGAGAGGGTTCTTTTGCTTAGTGACTATGTATTTGTTTATGGATACTTATTACTTTAATACTATTTCTTAGTTTTGTTACAAGAAAAATGCCTTGTAACAACCAGATTAGTTGAATGTACAAAGGATTTCGACTTAGGTGGTCCGAAGCTCTCATGCTTCGATCTTCAATTTAATAAGATACATCGAAGGTCCGTAGTCCTCTTTATTAGTCCTCTTTATTTCTAAAGAGACATAACACTACATTTAACAAGAACTGATTGTGAATAAGTACACTTTGCATTTTATTTAAGCTCCCAAGTTTGTAACATTATTGTCGAAGAGATGAACATACAGTTTATAAGGCCAACAACGCATCTTTGAAGAGCAATGGTGACTAGACGAATTATTGTCAATATTTTAAACGCCTCAAGTAGTCTCTTCTTCTTTCTTCTTTCTTGGCCTAACGACCTCTTAGGTCATGCCTGCCATTTCTGGCTAACTAGACTTATTGTTACCGCATAGTTGGATAGTCAGTCCTCACTGTGGGGGAACGGCCCAGATGAGACTTGAACCCCGGTCCTGCCGTGTGAAGACCGGCGCCGCTGTCGCATCTACCACCGGGCCGCCCCAAGTAGTAAACCTTCCGAAATTCTCAATATCGAATCCGCCAAGGCATCCACTATCTCCAATACCTGCAATCAGCTGCAGCTCCAAACTCTGGCTGCAATATTCATTCATTGATGAAACCCTTCTCCCACTCGCAGCACTTGAAAAACGTGCCTGACCGCTTGTCAACTTGCAGCTAATTGGTGCAACACATGAACGGCAACAACAACGAAAAACGGTAGCAATAGTCATACGTTCCTTCTTCCTCTGTCCCGGGCTGGTTCTGTCATGTTTTTGATTGTATGTATTTTGTAACCGACCGTTGCATGGCTAAACGGGGCCACGTCCTACTTTAGGGTAACCGAACCATCGACGGTAGCGTGCGTAAGTGTTTGCCCGCTGTCCGGTTGACACTCGGCTACGTTGTCGGTGGTTATGAAACGTGAGATGCACCGGGAATGATAAATCAAAAATCGATTGATATTAAATCGGACCAGCACAATTGGGTAGCTATTGCGTACGGTTTGTGTGTTTGGTTATTGGAGATAAATGATGAGTCAAATATCGCTATGCTCTTTTTAGGCGTCGGAGATGATGTGGAAAGAGAATTCTGATTGTTAGCTAGCATAGGTACGAAAGCAAACGTGAGAATCGGATTCGATGTTATAATACTCTAATAAAATTATCTCTCTTATTATACATATCCTGCTCAGGTGCATTTCAAACAGCCAGAACGTGAGTGTGTAGAAACATATCAAGAATTAATCCTTAGTTCTTGTCGCTCGTTCCTAACTCAAAAATACCCCATCTTTGTTTGCTCGGTGCATCAATCAATCACCAGACACGCACTCCGAAGAAATCCCTCACCTAGTTTCGGTAGACAGCGCACGTTCCAGAGTGTACCAGAACCTCCCCGTGAGTAGTTTGCTCATGATGCTCGCAAGGTGAAGGTGAATCGTATCGGAAGCCCATAAATCAATCAAAATGTCAATGCACCGTGCGATGCTAGGGGAGTGCGCACAGACTCTTAAGGCAAGCGCCGACACGGACACTAGATGCGAAAACGGAACCACCAACTCGAATGTCTTTATTTGTACCGTTTTGCCAACGAAAGGAGCGCTTATGGTGTGTGATGGTGCGCTAGGATACTATCTACGGGTAATGATGATTGTCGTACCGTGTTCTTCGCTTATCGTTCTTAGCCGCCTGTTTGTTAAGCAGCACCGGGCGGGGGAATTTATCGAATTGTCGGTGACGAAGATGAAGCACATGAATGTGTCTAGAACAGGTCATAGCAACAAATTGAGCAATTGGAAGTCAGAACATCTTCTTCAGACATTAAATATTTAGATGCCCTTTGGCTACGTTTGACAACGTTACGCAACTCAAGCATTTTTACAAGAACTCATCATTACAGTAGAAACAACATAAAATTTTAAACCGAACGAAGTTACTCTGTTACTCCCTCAGGGTGTTCTCCTCTAGTTCTGGGCACTACCTTCCTGTTATGCTGATTGTCCAGAGACCAGAAACGATTGCCAACATCCCGTCCGATATGGTCATAACAAATGGCCGACGTACGTAGCCGGTCGCCTTATCTCAGAAGAAGCCGCTTCACTACCGCGAACTGCAAGACAATTACGAGCGTCCGTAACAAACGCGGTACGCACACAACAGATGCAAAAATATGCGCATGACAACAAACGCTGCTGCTCGGGAGGGTTGCAGCAGAGCAAGTCACATTGGAAAAAGCGAAACCACGAACATGAAAAGCGCATAAATGGAAATTGATAATTGAAGTCTAGTGGAGGGCGCTTCATGAACCGAGTTCTTGTTGATGGTTTACCACAAATATGGCACCGAGAGTTCTTGAGTGCAGGTAGGTACTCGAGAGCAGAGCAACGCACCACAGCAACATCCCCGTAAAGGCAACAAACAAAACAAGGCCGGCCAGCTGGTTATCGATGAATAATTTGTTTTGCAGAAGTAGTACCGATCAGCTAGAAGTCTAGGTTTACTGTGGGGTTCTTGATTAAACTAGTGTGTGGATGATGAAAAAAGGAGAAAAATGGAACAAAACTCATTAAACACACAGAAAACGCACGATAACTGTAGCAAACAGCATGGGGAAAAGATAATAAGTAGACAAGAAACAAACAGAAGTAAACAAATGCTAAAACGAGCAACGAGCAAATAAATAATAAAAATGAAACTAAAACAGGATACCAAAGTAAAGCCACCAATGGATTGGAAACAATTGCGACCCGTTCCAAACGGAACGGAAATGGAATCGAAAACGCAACGTGCAAAAATAACTCGTGTACTGGCACAGAAAACAAACAGTGCATGTGAAAAAGTATGATTAATGAAATAAGGAAGAGGACACGATAAGGCGCGCGCGTAGTACGACTTCGTGCGGAATCGTCGCCCGTTTGTCTTCCACAACCAACGACCAACCGGTGCCGTTTGCAGCTCGGTTGTAATGGTTGCCTTCCTTCCGTCCACCGGGGAACAAGAATCATCTGCCAAAGCTCGTGTGGAGATACGTACGCACAAGGAGAGAGAGACAGCGTACTACGGCTGGAATCACACTGGCAATTGGGAGGAAAGATTCGTTATTTATGATATGTTTGTTTGGCGCTTGTTTCACCGTACAAACAGCTCGGTGGGACAAGCAGCAAGAAGTGAAGCAGATATGATAAATTTGCTCATTGTTCTTGCATTTTCTTGCATCTTCTACGGCTATCTCCTGGTGTACTGCGATATTCTGGACTGTGAATCTGGTTCTCCTAACGGAAAGGAGAAGCGTGTGCTCGATGGATGAGTTCATGGAGCGTGTTTTGCGGTGGTGACAGCGAAAACCGCACCAGAGATTGGTCCTTCGGGGGATCGGCTTTGAAAACTAATTGCATCAAAGGCTCAAAGCTCATAGAGCTGGCCTTGCACAGTATGCTTTGGAACGGCCTTTACGATAGCTCAAAGCCAAGATCTCGTCTTAACCCCGGCATCGTGTGTCTATCTATGAACGCTTCATCAATATTTGATTCATGTTCAGCTAATACATGCTGGAAATCTTCTGTCACAACGACAGACACCATCATGTGCTTGCGGATCAATTTCTCGATGCACATCCAATAGAATGGAAACCCCCAACAATCAATGGAACGATAATGGAACCGATGAGCATGAGCAAGTTCATCATCTCCAGAAACTATCACAAAACGACACCCAGGAGACAGCAAGCCACCAACCACCGACTTTCGAACCTTATCAAATATTTACAATCAAATTATTCTCGATCCCATATCGTACCTAGACGATAATCCATGGCTCCCGTACATTCCTGCCCGGAAATCCACTCTCGTCAATAATGCAACCATCCCCGTAGATCCTCACTCAGTCTCCAGTACATGGTGCTCCAATCGAATGTACATCAAAAACTGCTGTTTGCCGGGCCGGATTCTGGACGGTGGTTTGACTTTAAAAACTCACTTCTCGTACGCCGGAACCGCTCGGATAAATAACCCGCAGTTACTTCACCACCATGCTCTCGGGAAACTCGACCAGCCAAACAAACACAAGCCGTGAAAGTTTTGCACGCGCTTCTGACATGGCAGCATCATGGGCCAGAGAGTTGGCACAAGCACAGGAACTTTTTTAACGAGCGATCAAACTATGATCGTTAGCCAAAGTGGAGTAGCAAGGGAGTTAGATTTTTTTTATTTCGAGGATGCTTACGATGTAAGTGGGATGTAATGCAATGGATTAGTAATGCCATTCTATCTCGCTATGAAGCGGAGAGTTAGCCAGTAGCTGCAGTAATAACGAGTGGGGAGAAAATAGGGATGAAATGTTGATTTCTAGGAAGTGTAGTAATTCTACGGTGAAGTGTCGCTACCATGCACTTTCTGGTTGATGGTTTATCGATGCAGGAAGGCATGAATTGAACATTTATATGTATATATTGCGATTTATGATGTACGATAAATAAGCAAGTGAAACGAGACTTGCTGAGGATACCCTGGCTAACGATCAATAATTCAACTACCGACGGATGGGAGCTAAAAATGTATAGGAAGCTGCGTACTTTGTATGAAGTGTTCATCATTATCATCTGTCCTTTGTATATTCTAGTTTGGATCTTAGAAACTAACACTTAGAACATTATTTTTCAATAATTATACGTTCAATCATGTACTTCAAATTAGATTCCCAACATTTTGAATGTGTTGTTACTTTTTTTTCCAGAATTTTCGCTGACTTATAGGAGCTACAGATAGTTTTTGACTCTCTTTCTTGGCCTAACGACCTGTTAAGGTCATGCTTGCCATTTCTGGCTTACTATACTTATTGTTATCGCATAGTTGGATAGTCAGTCCTCACTATGGTGGAACGGCCCAGATGACGTACGAAAGTTTCTGGTAGACATTGCCTCCGGGAAGTTTGGATGTGCGGTCACCTATACGACGCGGCTATATTGGGGACGGTGGGATAAGGTGCACTTAGCACCGTTGGTCGTCCAAAGCCCATTGCAAGGTTCCAGTGGGTACGCACACGAAAAACACGAACGAGTTCCGGTACGCAAACGATTGCGTGTGTGTGCAAAACTTGCATGTCTCCGGCTGGAAGTTGTCGCGTCATTCCTTGTGGGGTTGGCTGTTGTGTGATGTGCGGTTATGAAACACAACCGAGCGACCCGCTTTATGGCTGGCAGTTGGGTGGGAGTGTAACGTGTAAGTCCGGTTTGGGACGATAAGACTCGGCTTGAAATGGGTTTTTTTTTGTTACACAAATAGTAACGGAGATTTGAAGATGAGAAATTCGAGCAGTGTGAAAACCTTTGCCCTCGGTGCTCGGTAGCGATTGGACGCGTGCAGTTAAATTTGCATACTAACCCAGCAATAACCGTTTCCAAAACTGACCCCCAAAAGATCAATAAACTGCCATACGGAAAGCATACACACACACGTGCGCTTCGCCGTCTGCATTTCCTGCAGACTTAATGCAGGTACCGTTTGATCCCCTCCCTACCCCAAACGAACGTTTTCCCCACGGTTAGCAATATATGCAAACGGCGAAAAGCACAAAACGGCACACACGAAAAAAAAAGACAATCCTCCACCCGTTCAAACAAGGAATTAACAAGGTTCCAGGCGCATGTATGCGCGCACACTCACAAACAAAAAAAAAGGGAATGCAATCGCATTGATCTATATTTAACTACCACGCGATGGTGCCGGCATCTCTCCACCAACGAATGCCCAGCGCACACCACACATCATGTAAATGGGAAGCAATTTTATGCATCTTTTTCCAACAATTTTATGCCAGTTGGCTTATCGGTTTCCCGACCTGGGCAAGGGTTCAGGTGTCAGGCTTCACATGCACCTCCTGATCGGTCTCAAAAAAATACGACTTCCTGCTTGTTGGGTTTTTTTGCAGGTTCATTTTTACTCCTTCTCTCAATCCCTCTGTCTGCCCGGTGTGTTTGAATATCTTATTTACCGATCACGCCATGCATATTAATCGAACGCCCGAGTGAGGATGAAATTATTCAATCCAACCGGGTTTTGTAACTGACTGGTGGATCTCCGTCTCACCTGCTCAGAACCGACCAACCGCCCGCAGCATCCTTTCCCTATGGTGGACGTTGGACAGGAAAGCCGAGGGTTCACTAACCCTTCCATACACGGTTGCAACACGGGATACTACGGCGGTACAGTTATCTATTAACTTGAAATTAGATTAAAATGCATACATCAATCAACTGACGCGATGTAATGGGTACGACGGGGCGCTGGGTCACCATCTCTTCCATCATGTCGCTCCGATATGTTCGGGAATCGAAGCGTGAGGAATTCATTAGAACGCGTCAACACTGGATGATGCTTGACTTTTTCCGAGCTTGTGCACGCGCGCGGCAGGTAAAACTGTTTGGAGAAAAACCTTCACCCAAAGGGAAGTTATCTCGGTTGACTAAACACACACACACAGGGCTTGAGTGGAGTATTTGGAGTTGGCGGGTGAATTGCTCTAGTCTAGACTAGACGCAAAAGAAATCACGACGACACGATGGGGACCATTTTACACTTGATTTCACTTTGTCGGCGATGAGTGGATAATGTTATAATTGTTCTGAAGTTACCTTAGCGTACGGCAGGTGTTGATAGAGATCGAGACACTATGTCAGTAGATGCAGGAAAAGTTGAAGGTTTTTCACAAAAGCTTTAAAACATTCTACAATACACTTAATACACAAATTCACAAATTCTTAACATTTAGTTTAACACGGTAATGGAAAATAATTCACGCTTATATTAAGGAAATCTCCGATAAGGAGTTAGAAATTCCAATGTGGGTGTCAAAATAAATTCTACTAAAAACTCCTAGAGTGACAAAAATTACTATTACTTGACGATCCCTGACAACAAACATCATTTAAGAACGAAAATTATTATTGGACATTGAAAAAAATCTTCACAAATTTGATTTAAAAACAAAGATAAATTAGTGATACACTTTTCCTGTAAAATTCTTCGCTCAACTTCGATTCTTAACTTAAATTGAATTTTGTAAAGCTTCTACACGTAACACTTTTCAGAAATACTGAATTCCTACGCGAACTTCACTAATACAAAATGCACTTCACTCAGGACACTCAACACCAGGGTTCTCTTCACCAAACACGAATATTGCTCAAGTGTTTTCAGCACGACTCGCACGCGACAACTGAATTCAGCAAATTGAAACTAAAACCCTTCCCTAACAGGCGTATCCACATCGGCCCGAGGACGCACACGTCCGATACGTGCGTATATGTGTGTGGATTTTTTGTTGCGCCTGCATATCACCTCCAACCCCCTCCGGAGTCCTTGTGTGTACACTCTGAAACCGACCAGACACTGTACCCTTCTTCCCGGTCTTCATCGATAGCATCTCGATAGAACGTACAAGCTGCTGCTGCTGCTGCTGCTCTCTCGCACGAAGAATGGGACCCATTTAGCTACGCAGCTAATGGGCCACAACAAAGCTGACGCATCGCCGGAGCAACATTACGGCTCCGCGGGAACGGCCCCCGAAGGTTAGTGGTCGATTTCGCACGGAAACTCCACGGCATCGCACCACAGCCCCACGGCAGGAGGTCGCGATGTTAATGAATCAGCCGAACCTATCGCGATGACCCTCGATACGTTCGATCGGTAACGAAATGGCAGTAAGCATCGGGGAAGAGGGGGCGAGGAACAAAGGTAGGGTGATAAGCAAACATGGTGGCAAAAAAACTCGGCACCACTTTCTTTAGCTTATTTCGAAGTCCCACAGTGCCACAGTACGGGAAGGCGCAATGGACTCGTGGCTTCTACAGGTATATTAGGACAACGTCCTGGACGATGAGTCACTTTCGAGGTGCGGTGAAACGTTGATGGGTCATCCGGGTACGGGGACATAATACCGTTTTGTGTATGACGTATTGGTGTGAGTTATTTCAAGATCATTATCGTGATGAGATCGTTTGATAAAAACTCAAGTTAAAAAGTTCATATATTGTGTTGAGTATTTGGCATTCTAGCGGGATAGTCATGGTACGACCAAGACGAGATAGTATCAATACGGTGTGCTAAATGCTTGATTTCTTAATTTACAATTAGTTTGTTTTAACCACATCTAAACTCAAATATCTATTCTTGATGCCCATACTCAATACAATCCAGAAGATTGATTATATTAGAAGGATCCTGCAAACGATCTAGCTTGATATATTGCTGCTGATATATGTAAAGGACTCTGATCGACATAATACCCTACGTAACAACAGGTGGATCAGATGGAACCACACATTTTGCATCAGCGAATAAGTACAACATCAATCGCAATGTAATATTGGTGCAATTTTAAACTTACCTTAAGAATAAAAACTTTTCTCCAGAGAGCAATCCTTCAATGTAACTAGCTTTAAACACAAAATGTATTCAACACGTTCTACAGCATGATGTGATTGGGAACATGTGGTGATAACTTGACTCGCTTTCTTTTTCAACTTTTAATCGAACAGTAATACAAAAGCACAATTTTCACACACAATCTAAACACACTGGACACATGGAAATACCTTTAATCGATTCTATCAATCGAAACACACTTGCACTCACGCACTGGTACAGGTGCTCAGACACTTAACATATGCGATCAAAAAAACACAAACACGGACCTGCTTGTTTTGCCTTTACACACAATTACTAGACACAATTTCAGGGTCCGGATGTCCGGCGCGCTCTGGTGATGTTGCGATGGTAAGGAAATGTTCTCAACTTCCTCTCCACCTTTCCTCGATCGCGTCGATTAAACACCAAATTTCACCCAACCTCTTCTCTGTTCTATGCTGCACTCTGTTGTTCCACTGTTCTTAGCTCGTTCGCTCGCTACCTTTACGCATTCGATCCACCTTTCGTAAAGCTTATCGTGGTTTCCGTTTCTCTTTTCTCTCTTTGCTCGTCTTTTTCTTTAGTTTGATTTTGTTTTCTTCGCGGTTTCTTGGCCCTTCTTGCTGCGTGTCGTCTCTCTTTTTCACCGTTTTCTTTAGCGTTATTTATTGCCCAACTTAACACAACTCGTGCCGGCGGAGGGTGTTTTCTCTTTCCTTCGGATTTTGTGATTTATGGATCAGATTCCCGTTTTCACACACGGCTCATTCCCCGGGGTGTCCGATCGGGTTTGCCGTCGTGGTGTGTAGTGGCCGCTCGAGTGCAGGGCCGCTGGTAGTGCTCCCGTTGCGCTGGAGGTCATGGACTATCATCCTCAATCCCGCAGGGCACAAATGCTCCAGGAGGTCAGTGCCGTACACAGCTCTGACGCGCCTATATACTTTTTTTTGTCACACTAGCTCGACACTGTGTTTTGTTTTGACTGCCACTCCGTGTCAGATGTCTAAACTCGATCGCGCAACTTGTCGGTACGGTGTCAAACTTGGTGCAGGATTTCGGAATCTTCGTCTTCTTGTGTACCGGTGTTTTTCACGCTCAATCGCTGGAATTCAGTAGTCGTGTAGAACTTTTAATTAGCCTTATCAAGCGACCGAATGGTTACGATGCAGCTGCTCACTGGCTCAAGAACTTCCACACCAACGCCAACCCTTCGGATTACTGAGACATCAGGAGGTTCTGAAATGTAGAAGAAGAGAGAAGAAAAGCGTATAAGTACGATGGAATGATTCACGTTTCAGCTCTGACAACACGATGAAACGCTACGACTAGTCAGCAATAGTTA
>KZ062068.1:0-31896 GCA_002091835.1 Anopheles maculatus | reverse complement strand
AGCAGGAACTAGGAGAGATATTCGCTAATCTGCTGACAACTCATAGTGTAAAAATGCATAAGTTAAGCGCAAAAGTCATACATCTTGAGGCATCTAATTAATCCGACGAGTAACAGTTTGTGGATCAGTCGTCCAAATAGACGATATCTGAGAACTATTAACATTAAGAGTTAACCATGACTCTGAAGTGGTTGAGCTATACTATAATTTCCAGTTTGCCATTTTTCTCCTTTATCTGTTACTTCCTTTTGCCCCGCTGATCAATATCAAGGCTGCGTTGGCTAACAAGCGCAAATCAAGCTGAATTGATTTCACCAGTTTTCACCTCGCTCCGGTGCGATCAATCAACGCGAAACGGGGACGTACGATTACGAGTAGGTTAAGGGGTACGATATATAATAATCCATCATTTTGCTATAAATTTATTGGCAATCATCTCTGCCAGCCAAACGAGACGATAGTAGTGGCTCGTTGGTTATCTAGCATAAACTTTATTCAAGGACTTGCAGCCAGATAGCTCCCTTCACCTTGAAATCGGATGACCGCTAACGAATGATCTTGGCGTCTCTAATGGCCGCACTCCAAATGCTACGATCATGACCCGTTCGTTAACCATTTCGTGACATTAGCCATTCGATCGGTACCCTATGTCCTACCCATCTCTCCCCCAGAGCTAATCCGGTTATGCCGGAAATTCTTCACGAGATCGCAACGAACCTCAGTGAGAGTAGAAGAGGTGCGAAGTTTCATAACAAATGACTCAGCCGTAGCGCTTGATCGATCCGGTTCAAGGGAAGCTACAGCATCGTTGGAGTTGGAAAGCAAAAACAAGCTCCAAGGGGAATTTTGAACCCAAAGGAACAGCTCCGGTGCAATCCCGAAGAAGTAGCGACCGGCTGCCTATAATTACCTCCGAAACGATCGAATCCGGGTGTATGGTATGCGGTTCTTCCTTCCATTTCTTCAAGGCTTTCGGATGCATTCCATCATAAATGATAACGTCATGCTGATATGCTCGGTGTGTGCTGACGCATGATGGCGGCCTGCCACAAACCGGAGTGGAATCGAATCAATTTGATTGTGTGTAAATAGGTTAAAGCTCCAATTTTCCCGACGCATAATGATGATCGTGCTCCATTATTGCCGTTTCCAGGGTGCCGGGATCACTCGCACAAGCACACTGTTTAGAAAGTGATACAACGGGGCACATATCGTAGGTTGTTATGCAAAATAATTCTCGCTGGATGTGCGAGATGCGCACACAAATAATCGTGGATGGATTGCTGCTGGTGCAGGATGGAAAGGGCAGATTATTCAATGTCGGCGGATGATGACGACGACAGATTGGGAGTCACCGAACGGTACATCCACAATTCGTTGCAATTAATGGACATTATCCGGTGGTATGAAAAAGGATTAACGCGTTTGAAATGTATCGAAGTGCTCTGGACCGTGGGCAAACGGTCTCCGCTAGCGTTAATGAACCTTTCGTGGGTAAATTAAATATGCAAATGAATTTCAAATTATGAAAAATTGTACATTCGCGTTTAACGCTCGGATTGAGCTGAATAATGTAAAGGCCGCCATATCAGGGGACGGGAATGTAATTTAAGTGTACTTCAGCAGTGATAGTCAGAAGAGATGAAATAATGACAAGAATTATTGGAGCATCCTAATGCTGCGCTACTGTAACATTTTAATGATACATTTAGCTTAAGTAATGCGGTGTTAAATTGGTTCTTGAAACGCCTCACACATTTCGTTACACGTTTTACGATGCATTCGTTGTAAATATAGATTTGATTTGTAAATTTCACCCTAAAGAGTGAAGAATTGAAAAGAATCTCTCCTAAAAAAGTGTTCGATTACTGAACTTCATAATATAAAAAGATTTCATCTTATATTTTCACTAAAAGGTGCTTGTCAAGAATTTCATATAAATTGTTTTAATTATCTAGCCGGACTCTAGGTTAAATTCAAACTATTTCTTCAGATTTGTTACATCGCATCCTAAGACTAAACAAAACTATGAAATAACTTTTATAATAAAAAATTAAGCATAATTATTTCGATAGATGTGTGCAGATCGAATAATTGATATTTATTTTAAAATAAAAACTTATTGCCAAAGCTTGGACAACGATGGACAATATGGACAATAGAATAAGACCACCATACAGACCTCATTTCCGATTTTCAAGACACTGCTTTCAATACTTCTGCTAGGTATAACGTCACCAAAATTTGGAGAAAAACATCATAATCATCTTGACTTAGTATAGTACTTATGTTTTTGTCCAAAAATTATCGAATCATTGCGTGAGAATAAAAAACATTTTTTTTATTTATTTGTAATCAAAACAATCATTCATAACTAATATATGCAAGTTGATAATAATTAGGTATTAAAATAAATCAAATAACAAAACTTCTTTGTGATTCCACATCCCCATTTTCCTACCATTCCTTATACCATCCTATTTGTTATGTTGTTTTTGTCTTACGTGTTTTTTGTTTTTGTAGAAGATACGGGTAATCTGTTGACGTAGCAATACCATTCGCGGGCAACGTCAACACTGCTGTACAAAGGAGGCAGGCTTGTTTGGCTGTAACAGTGCTCTCCATACCAGTCCAGCGGTGACACGACGAGTTTGGCCGTGTTGGTTTTGGATTCGAAGGTGGTCGGTGGGTTAAGTCGCATGAGTAGTGGAGCTACCTTTGCTGCTGCGGGATGAGCCTCGCCGATCATTTTTGGGTTCGACGCTGACATGGTCGAGCTGGGACTGTCTCTGCTGGGCTGCTTGTTGAGCACTGGACGCAGTCAAATAATCGTTTTTTCTGTGTAGTTGTTTTTTTTTTGTTTCTTTTCGTTTTGTTATAGTCCCTCCGCGCTAATAGGAAGGACTATCTAGGTGTACGAAGCACCTCCCATAGTACCACAACACACACCATAGAACTACACCGCATCTACCACCAGTAAACAATAGAAACAGCGACAGAAGCACAACACAGCCTGCAACACATCCACGCTACAACAACCGCAATAGAACTGGACAACTACCACCCACTACTCATCCGCAGCCGAGCATGCCCGGGATAAGGCAAATAACAAGGAGGAAATGCCTTGTTTCTTTATTGAATTGTAACTCATCACACATAGTGATGACAATACGGCGTCAAGCCGTCATTTTGGATCAAATAAATAATAAATAATAAATAAAACTTCTTTGATTTATAAAATAGTGTCAAAACTCTATAGAAATTAGGCTTTTTGTAGCTATTCGTCAAAGATCCAATCGCGTTACTTTATATAGTACAATTTATTTAATAAAATATTTATATGAGCTTTATATGGAGCAGTTATTAATAAGAACTAGCTTTTTGAACTAGGATTTTTGAAACATTCAATTAAAAATTCATGATACAGAGATGATTTTACTCTTTTTTTTATTCTGAATAAACGACCTAGGCATATTGCTATAAATTTTTTGGTTGAAATTGGTTGAAAACAGCTTGCACTACAATACCGATACCAACATCACTTTTACGCGAACCTTATCAATAACATTAGGCGATGAACAGTCCTGGTTTAAAAATAGCCAACTTATTGACTATCCGCAGACCAAAACATAAACTAAAATTGGAAACTTAAATTAGATGCTGAATCATCCGTTTTCCAGTCCAACCCATCATAATAAGCACAAACTGACCTAAAAGCGACGTCAAAACAATGCTCCGGAGCGATACATTTTCACTTGGCAAATAAAACGTGACGAGCCCGGGTGATTAGTACGATAAATTGATGCGAATTGAGATGCGTGCCTTTGGTGCCGTCCCGGTACACAAACGGACTGAAATTTACCAACACTCCGGTGTTCCTTTCGACTGCGTCGCGATAAAATCTTTGCATAGTGTGTCTCAGTCTCACCCTGCTTGGGAGGAGTTTCCAATGTTTCCCGACCGTCAGGAAGTGGCCATAGATTCACCAGCACGTGATTTGCGGCGAGAGAAATAAAAACAATAACGAACCGCAAAACATGCGGACATCTTTCTTCTGGTTCACCCTGTCACACAGCTGGCGCAGAAGAGGAGGTTCACTTTCCCTTCCTGGTTGGTCCGGGTCTCGGGACGTTGAGAGAAAGCGTCCGGTTTCGGTTTGTCCTCTACCCCACCGCGGACTGATCCGCAAACCTCCCCCCACCCTATGCACTCCACATCCAGAAGGCTTCGGCTGGGGACTGGACGGCTTCTTTCACTTTCAAACACGTAAAATTCTCGCTTTCGTGCGAGATTTAATCGATGTTCAACCGCCGAGGCCCTATTTCTCTACCTTCCCGACCGACACACACACACGACACGACAGGTGGGCCTTCCTTCTCGCGGAATCGACTTTGGGTCCAGTTTTTTTTTATGTTTCGTTTGGTTTGTTTGTATGCCACCGCCCTCGAGGGCTCGACTGACCTCATAATCGTGGTGGTCGTTCATCAAACGCTCCGAGCGGGGGACTGTGTTGTGGTGTGGGCTCCGAGAGACGTCAGTGATTGACTACCTTCGGTGGGCTCGGACAGACGGTCACTTTAATCTGGGAAGGAAGTGAAAATGGGGGAAAACAACACTGCGGCGTACCCTTCTGCAAGAGACCACCGGACCGAGAAACGGAGCCCACGGTCAAGTGCACAGTGTTGTGAACTCGGCAACGCGATTGGAATAAGGGGAGTGTGTGTGTGTTTCGCCTTCTTGGGAATATGTGTACAGTGCCGGAGTATGGTGTGGTACGTGAGACTTTGATGTGTTTTTCTATAATTTTCCTCGAGTTGTTCATGCGTTTTGCGACCGGAGCGTACACTAATGGGAAATTGTTATTCTACTGCACCGTAAACCGAAACCGGCCGACAATTTAATTCTTCATAATGCTGTATTCACCCCTTAGGGATTTGAAGTTGGAAAGAATGGATGAAAATATATAAGTGAATGAAGTAAGTGTCCTTACAATGTATGCCAAAGGTATAAAGATTCGAAAGCAAAAATTTTATAAAGTAAGATATAAAAGCAAAGGCGCTCCTAACGATAAAACGAAACATAAAAACTAGTATGTACAACGAATAAACCCTAAAAATAATGTTTTAATTGTAAACGCATTTTAGGGTAATCGCCAACAATTATTTCAAACATCATAACAGACAGATAATAACATAAAACAAGCAAAAAGTTTTGATTAAGGCTTGTAGTAAAAGACAAATGATGTTAAAAAAGGATAAAATGATACAAAAATTGTTAACAAATTGACAAAAACAACTGTCTTTACTTGGAGTTTTATATAAATAATTATATGAACCTAGTAAAACATACGTTTTTCAATATTAAAACAAAAAAAATCCACATCCTGCTCATTTCCATTGAGTTGTTTTTATTCTATAATTTCATCTCCCGGCAGAAACTCACGTCCGATGCGCAAAAGGCGCCAACTACGTCTCGGGAATTAAATATTGCTTAAACAAACAGATTCCTTTCGCTTCGTGCGTTTGCCGAAAATTTTCCTTCCGCCTTCTCGTTGTGCAAATTTTATTACATTTGATGTTTTGACGTACGTGTACGTGGCATCATGTAATTAATTCTACGCATCCCACAACTGGTTAATCAAACTGCAGCGCTACTACATGACCTCACAGAGTTTTAAATAGGGAGAAAAAAACGATGGTCCCCACACACATCCAGCATCACGAACGGTCCGATATACATATTAAACGCTGTCCGAATCCCTGTGTGCCTGATCCTTTCGCTTTCCCATCCCAACGCGATCTTTGAGGTCTGCCTGGTTCCAAAATGGACATTTTATCACTTTCACACGATGGTTTTGCTCTGTTTACAGCATGCTTGGTTGAGGCCCAGCATCGCAAAACACCAGAAGAGCGACGTACGTGTACGTGGCATCATGTAATTAATTCTACGCATCCCACAACTGGTTAATCAAACTGCAGCGCTACTACATGACCTCACAGAGTTTTAAATAGGGAGAAAAAAACGATGGTCCCCACACACATCCAGCATCACGAACGGTCCGATATACATATTAAACGCTGTCCGAATCCCTGTGTGCCTGATCCTTTCGCTTTCCCATCCCAACGCGATCTTTGAGGTCTGCCTGGTTCCAAAATGGACATTTTATCACTTTCACACGATGGTTTTGCTCTGTTACAGCATGCTTGGTTGAAGGCCCAGCATCGCAAAACACCAGAAGAGCGTCGGGGAACCACTGGAAGGCGAAACATTCTTCGCAGATCATAAAATTTAACCTCTGCCAAATGGTGATGACCGCGTCCGCACGTACCGAGAGCACCGAGACGTAAAATGGCGCCAGGGGAGGTCTAACTTGGGTGCGTTTGTCTGTTTGTTTGGTAGCAAATGATGCGGTCAGTTTTTATTCATCGGTTTGTTTCATATTTATTTTTACGAAAAATAACATAAAAAAGCAAATCGGGACATTTTTTCATAATATTTTACAGTTAAAAATTAAGCAAATGCAAATTGTGAATACGTATATTCTTTTTTTAATCTGTAAAAAAGCTCACAAAATCTGAGCCGTAAAAACCTACTATTTTCTTTTAAATCCCGCACAGATCTCATAGAAACATTTGTTGCAAACTCAAAAAACACTCCATCCTTGTGTGTTTATGCACACCACATCACACAACATCAAACCACCCGCGTTTAAGGGATGACCCATACCGAGATGTTTAAGCTTATTATCCTCTTAACAACAATCCTTCCTTCCCTAACATTGCTCGCAACAACGAGTAACCGCAACATTTTACATCTTCCTTCTTGCACTTGTTTCCTTTTTTGTAAAGTAAGTGCCGAAACAACAGAAAAGAAGAAGTAAAACACAAACCCCAAATCCGCATAAACATTTCAATGGACTCGAGCAGTAAACAAATGAATCCATCGAGCGTAGCGAAAATGTTTGCCGTTGCTGATAAGAAAAATATACCACAAAAAAAAAACACTCCACCACAAAGATCGTTCTTAAAGATGGTTCTTTTAATCTTTTGCTTGCAGTGCAAAAAGGTTTCTGTAAAGCCTTTTTTGAAAAGGAATATGACTGTGGTTTTTTAAAGGATATAACTGGCAGGACTCGATTGTCAAGGGAAAGTAAACAAGTAAAAAGGATTAAGGTTAAAAAATGTGTACAGAAACATTGAAAGAAGTAATATCTAAGAGTAACGAATGCACTTTAAACCTTGAATATTTTGAAATGACGATAAACATACAACTGGTGTAGATAACTCGAAGTCGGTATAATAATACTATTGTCAATTCTTCTAGGATGAGCCTTCCTCGATCAGTTGCTATTCCGTCTTAGGTTCGGCATGATTGTTTAAGTTATGCCGCCAGAGATTGAGGTTAGTTTGTCAGTTGGTCTCATCGATCGACGACGTGCTCACGATCATGAAGTTATTGATATTGAGTAATCGATACGTGGTACGCTTTATCTCAGAGAAAAGACGATGAGTTTTGTGTAATAATGTCCATCTTGACCACACTACTTTCAATCGTTTAGACCAAAACTGAAGCTTTTGTTGAAAACTGAGCAGATACATGATTTTGCAGCAGAGCCCTCGTGAACTAGTCACAATTTTTAAACTTCTTAATTTACAAAAATTGTTTTATTGCAAGCATTTTAATTTTTATGATATGAATTACTGAAAAATGTACTTGAAAGCACATGTAACTCTCAGGGCCCTTTGCTACCACCAAGGGTCTGCGCCAGGGAGACGGGCTTGCTTGCCTCCTATTCAATCTGGCGCTAGAGAGGGCCATCCGAGACTCGGAGGTGGAAACTTCGGGGACCATTTTCTATAAGTCACTCCAGATCTTGGCATACGCTGATGACATAGACATCATTGGTTTGAGGCTCTCCTATGTAGCAGAAGCTTACCAAAGGATCGAGCATGCGGCACTGAACCTCGGGTTGGAGATCAACGAGGCAAAAACCAAAATGATGGTGGCACCACCAGTGGCCCTGCTAACAAACACTGATTTACGCAGGGGTGATGTACAGATAGGTGATCGCACCTTTGAAGTCGTCCAAAACTTCACCTATCTGGGGTCAAAAGTCAGCACCGACAACAACATAGACGTTGAGTTGGGCGCAAGGGTGCTGGCTGCCAACCGGTCATACTACAGCCTGAGGAAACTTCTCCACTCAAAATACCTGTCGCGACGGACGAAGCTGGGACTGTACAAAACCTTTATAGTCCCAGTACTCACATACGCCTCTGAGACATAGACTTTGTCCAAAACTGACGAAACCTTCTAAGCCGCGTTCGAGAGGAAGATGCTCAGAAGGATTTTTGGCCCCGTATGTGTGGAAGGACAATGGAGGAGCCGCTACAATGACGAGCTCTACGAGCTGTACGGTGAACTCACCATCGTGCAGCGAATTAGGCTCGCCAGGCTCCGGTGGGCTGGTCATGTCATGAGAATGGCACCGGACGACCCAGCCCGTAAAGTCCTTTTAGGCCGTCCACATGGACAGAGGAGGCGTGGTAGGCCCAAACTGAGATGGAGTGATGGCGTTGATGCGTCCGCCAGAACGGCCGGGATACTTGATTGGCAGACGACGGCGCTAGACCGTGAGCGGTATCGAGGATTGTTGCAGCAGGCCAAGACCGCGAAGCGGTTGTAGCGCCTGATAAGTAAGTAAGTAAGTACTTGATCACGACAGAAATATAGGCAAGCTTTTTCATATCTTCTATATCTCTACAATCTTAAGACACCTCCGGATGATTCCTCAGGTTCGGTACCCGTTGGAGCAGTTGGGGCTCTCTGTAGTGCCCATCACTACAGTGTACTTAAGTTTCAGAGGATCTTTTATGTCTATTTACTTTGATAGACGCTTAAAACAAACCTTGAATTAGTATTTCCTTCTTCTATCAGAGATGAAACTCTAACAAATCAACCGAACAAATCTTCAATTGAAGTACCACACCAGTTTTGCTCATACTTATACTAAATCGATTGAAAACGCTGTCATATTTAATCTCTACACAACAGGCGTAAGACAGATGTCGATGGACAGTCAAGTGATTTGCTAGAACACAACGTTGTGCAAATATAATATTGCTTTGATGAAGAGTCTTCCAACACTGTCAATAACGCGCTTTGTCAACGTATTAAATTAGCTTTCTAGAAAGGCACAGGACAGAGTTCTTTCCCATCAGCCAGCAAATTACAAAAGGAACCACCAGCATCTGCGGTACAACAAGCTGACCGAAAGAAAGACCGTAGGCTTTCCGCACCCAACATACCTTTTCCCAATGCTCGTGTTCATCACCCTGAACCTTTCCCAAAAACTCGGTTCGTTTTTGGCCTGTGGTAGTTTAATGCTTTGCCTGCCCAATGCCTCATGCATGGTCTCATTTATTCCACACGCCACGCATGTGAATTTCGATGTTGTCGTTTTTTTTCTGTTTCTTGTGTTTTGTCTTAAATAATTCATCCACTTTTTGACCACCTTCCTTTAGTTTTTTTGCCGCGCTATTGGTTCGCGTTCCGCAATTGGAGACAATCGGGTGTGTTTTTTGTTTTGTTGTTTTTTTTTCTGTATTGGTTATTTTGTTTTCTTCTTTTGTTTTACCTACTGTTGCTCGATCACCCTGTGTCTCTTTCGCGCTCTTTCGTTGTGTGTTTTTGTTTTATTCCATCGATTTCTTTCGGTTCGCTTCCGAGTTTGATGTTTCGAGTTTTCTTTTCTTTTGCAGGTGAGTTGTGTCTTGTTTTGTAAGTCCATTTTACAACACACTGTCGCGTTTCACGTTTTGCACGCGGTGTGGTTGTGTTTTGTTCCAATGGAAATGGTTTTTGCGTTTTCTTTTCCATCACTTTACTAGTTATCGACGGAGTTTTCACATTTTTTTAATGTTTTTGTTACAGTCGTCAGAAAGAGTGACAGAAAGAATGGGTTAATATTTACCTTCAAATCAACACCTCTCGTTTTTAAAAGATCAAACACATTACGGTTGATCACTTCACGGGTCTGGCGGGACATATAAACACACATACACAGCAAGATCAAACGAATCCCTTCAGTTAGTAAAGCGCCTGAAGTAGGTCACACATATAAAACACATTTGACCACAAATTTACACACAAAAACGCACACACACACACATACACATGTACCACGGTAATATTGTATGCGAATTAAACGCCACTTTTTTCCACGAGATTTCTTGGCACAGCAAATCACGGTTTTCACAGGACACACATGATCAGCACGTTTAGTTTGAAGTAAACTAGAAAGACATCATACATTAATTAACTCTTCTCGGTTGCTATGGTTACTATGGTTGTGTATTAAAACGATCGGTCTTGCATCACACGTTCGGTAGGCTAAATATGATTACAGAAAAGCGTTAAAACTGTGCACAAAACTAAAGCCGAGGGAATTTCGCAACTCGATTGCGGTCACTTTGCGTGCGACTGCCTTCTTTCGCTTTTTATTGACACTTGACACCGTGGGCACACACAGAAAGGGTTTACTGGGGAAGCTGCGTTCACTACGACTACTGCGAGTACTACCGTGTGGCAGAGAAATGCGTCTTGTGCGACAGTAGCAGTAGCAAGAGATTACTTGCTGTGTAACCTTTTGCCTTTCGTACAGATAAGCCTCGATGATGATGATGATGGTGGGGCTATACCACAGCAGACAGAAAGCATACTACACTAACATAATACACAAGTTCTGAAGCTGATCGTTTTCTCCCTGTGGTAGTGTGGGCTAACTTTAACTGCTGTTTAATGTAATACGGCACCAATGTACAACCCGACTAGAAGCAGGCAAAAATGGATCATTCACTACCGGATTACAATTAACAGTTCCACTTTTTTATTTACAAAAAAACAAAAAAAACCATCCTACCGGCAACAAAATGGTTGAACGAATCGGACCGAGCCGTTTTTCTTTGCCGGATTTGGTTTGAGACAAAACTTTCGGACCACTCAAATTTCCACCACAAGCATTACACACACACACTCTGGCTGGCTTGATTTGAAACAAAAAAATTGCTGGCCGGTTTAGTAAACACACCAAACAAAACTGTTGCACTTTGCAGGATTTTTTTCAATCTCCCCCTGCGTTTCGCTTTAATGCACCTTGAGACACATAAATACGCACATACACACATACACAAAACACGCACGCACGGACTGTGTGTTGTATTGTTACGTTTCCTTTGCTGTTTTGCTCCTTCCTTTCTTCCCGGGTGCACACCGGTCTTGGCGAACGCGCGAGTCCGGACGAGAGAGAAAAGCAAACGGTTCACTTGCCGCGACAGTTCAAATCCAACTTAACGAACGAGAAAAGCGTCCACCACAGTCGACTTGCTTTCTCGGCGTGTTGCGGACAGCTTAAGCGTCCGTTACACGAGCAGCAATGTGCGTTACAATGAAAATTGTGTATGAGATTTATTTTCGCTGTATGTTTAAGCAATATATATACACCAAAACTACGTGCATTTAAAGTATAATCTTGACTGTGTGAAACTATCTTTGTATAAAAAGCATAGAAGACCATTTATGAATAAACAAGCGGATATTCAAAGAAAATTAACGTGTAAAATCACTCGTCGAATTGCTGTCGTTGAAATGGTGCATCATATGGTGAGAGAATTGAGCACGCGAGAAGGAAACTTGCGAGAGAGAATAACACTGTTTGCATTGTACAGATGGTACTCGATGTACGCTTTTAGGATGTTTAGCTACAATAACGTAATTAAACCATATTTTTTTATTTACTTTATTATGTTTAAAGCATTCCAAAGATTGTCCCCTGTTATTGTTCTACTTGTTAATAATCATAGGCTATAGCTTATACAATTCTTCGATAGGCGAACTAAATGTTAGTGGAATTGGTAACGAAGAGATTGTTAACTGTATTTACTATTTTAAATTATTTAAATGGTGCGATCTTCTTCTTCTTCTTTCTTGGCCTAACGACCTCTCAAAGGTCATGCCTGCCATTTCTGGCTTACTAGACTTATTGTTACCGCATAGTTGGATAGTCAGTCCTCACTATGGGGGAACGGCTCAGATGAGACATGAACCCCGGTCCTGCCGTGTGAAGACCGGCGCCGCTGTCGCATCTACCAACGGGCCGCCCGATCTACGATCAGTTAATTTTGATTTTTATGTATTTTGACGTCTTGCAGCTGACATTCTCTATAAAAACTGAAAGGTAAAACTCGCCACCCTCATCAGTATTTGTTTTTTTTATTTTTAGCGTAAAATACCGTAATCAATATTTGAACAAAGGCTCGAAAAATAGCCAAAGCCAAATGTATTTTTGTTGGTAAATTCAGCTCATGTTGCCGACAATTAAGAAAAATAAACAAAATATTCTAAATACTATAGCTTTACACAATTTATAGCAGTTCAATATGCATTATCTGCAGTTCTACCAGCATTATGCAGAAACTAGTTACATTTTAGATACGCAAATTGTAAAAATAGACTTCTCGTAGCATGTGGATGATGTAAATTCAATTTTTGAGTCTAAAACCACCCGTTGAAACCATCGTCGCCAGCGTAAATAACAAATTTCAACTAATCGAACATAAGTTTGAATATAATACGAAAAGAGTGAAAAATTTTTTTAGTAAATTTACTACGTATTTTTTTACAAATTAACTGAAAAAGTTTTGTTTCATATTCATAAAACAATGAAAATTTAAGTTCAATCTCTGAATAAGAGGTATAAACAATGTTTTAGCCATTATTTGAGTTAGACGGGAACTTGCAAAACGCCAATTTGCAACATAATCCTCGTAAATCGTTATGTGACTGTAGGCCCCATAATTTAGGTTAACGAAAAATCAGCAAACGAGTGTGTTTTTATTTGAGATATTTACTGTTTTAGATAAGCGATTTAATAAATTTTTAAAAGATGTTCTACCGAATGTCATATTCTTACCAGTGTTAATTATAAAACAATATTTGAGCAATATATAGTGTAAAATTTAGAAGGAAAATAAAAAAAAACTGGTTTAATTTACTTCCACTACGGACATAGTATTTTTGATGAACTGTTTAAACGTCAACAGAAGTAAACATTTACAGGTATTCCCCGATATACGTCAAACCCGATATAAAGGGTATTCCCAGTATGCCTATGCTACAAAACTAATCGTTTGCGTTTCTACGCAAAAACATACAACATTTGTGTAGTTTGATTATTATATTAATACGATATTCGAAGACAGTTGTTAAAAATAAGTATTTTTTTAGCGTTCTTAGCTTCAGCAACGATCAGCAATGTATCTGCAGTCAATTTATACATGCACCATCTGTAGAACCCTCTGCAGATAATCAGTTCAAGTTCTCCTTGCATTACTCAACATGCTACGCAACGTGCACTAGTAACACTTCACGATCATTCCGGTGGGTCAAGAATCATCGGCAGATCGATATCTGCCTTCCACTGAACTGACCTCCCCGAACCACGCTCAATTCGTACGATTGTACTCGAACTGCTGCTGCTGCTGGGCGAATCCAACAAACCATTTAAGCCGCTTGCTCCGAAGATGATCTGACCTCATTTTGGGTTAATTGAAAAATATTTGCCACCGAGTGGTCCGCCTTGCCGCGGAACGGTAGCAAAAACTTTAAGGCCAATACACCGGTAAGATTGCCGACTGTTTGATGTTGATAAGTTTGAAGAATAAATAACAGAACGTTCTAGTGCTGTATAAAGCGGTAAAACAAACAAAAAAAGTATAATCGAACCCTTCACAGGCTAAACGATGCGGAAATTGTGCATTAGAAAATGGGCGGAATAGGCGTCAGGAGGGCCAACACATGAAAACCACGAACTTCATTATGATTGAATACAACCCGCCCGACACGCGGCTGCCGGTTTGGAATGTTTTCAATAATTTAATTAATCAACGATCCCTCCCGGCGATAGAAATTGCGTGTCTCGCCTGTGACCGGTGGCGTCAATGCCGCGATGCAGCACAGACAGTGAACGATACATTAACCATCCGTGCTGCTGTACCACCAACGATGGGAAATTATATCACCAACCGTACTGATGATGTTTGTTTGCACGACATGAACTAAATACGTTGATTTTTTAGCTACACAGCAGTGGTGTGCCTGCCCTCTGTCAAGGGATGAATAATCCCCAAAGTGTTGTGATTGTGGTTGCGAGGTTAAGACTAACGGACACTTTTAACTGTAATTTACGCCTAGTTTTATGGAGGGTGTCAAACAAAATCAGCAAATACAAGTGCAAGGGGATGTTTTGAATCTCAAACTTAAGGCGTAAATTTTATAGCAATTAGGAATAGATTTGATTTAATTGTAATTTATTTTCGCCGCATTTTCCACAAAGTAGAAACATTATTCAATAAAGTACCATATAAGGACACCTTGTCCTTGGTGAGCACGGCCGTTTATCAAAATCGTAAAGTAAAGTTCTCTTTCTACCTTGTATTTGAATGTGTCCTTTCTTAAATTTTATCTTAGTCTCGTTGAGGTCGTGTTGCAGTGTTCCTTCATCTGGATGACTTATCTGGATCTGATTATCGGTGCTAAATTGGCTCAAATATTGTAATTGTAGGATTATGACAAGAAAGAAGAGGTCCTTTAGGCGATGAGATTGTTCGGTAAAGACGAAGCTGCATGGTTAGTTAAGACACTTGGAAGAAGTCTCGTGGTAGATGACGCCCGGCATAGATATTCACACAAAAAAAAACATTTTTTACATTGTTTACGAATCATGGTGTGTTCTAGAATTATTATTTAACTTTTATTAGGTCAAATATGGAAATATGTAAATATAGAAAATATTTTGTTATTGTTTTTTTAACTAACTTCCTTAATTTTGGCTTTATATTTTGCGTATTCCTTAATAATTCATACGATTCTCCTGTTCTCTCTTATTTCGTTCATTCTATCTTTACCATTTTATTTGTTATCAAAACAACTTTTTGAAATAAAATTATTTCTTAGTATATTAGTGTATTTTGCTGTATTTATTCTATGATTTTAAAAATTAACATAAACAACTCTTATTGCACTTATTCACAGGAAATAGCACAAACATTTAATACAGTTTTGTATTGGTTTTGTTTGTTAAATAATAGTTTAGTAAAGTTAAGGTTAGTTTGTTAAAAAAGGAATATCTAAAACAATCTAAATCAATATTCACTTTATAAAGGCAAACTGTAACGAATAAAACAAGCAGTTTATTAAAAATAAATTTATCTTATTCGATTAAAATCTGCACGACATAATCGCTTCTTGCAGAAAAGAGTCTATGAGACTCCCGAGAGCATCAGAAGCCAATGCTTTCCATTCGCCACCATTCGAACACGTTCTCACTCAAAAGAAAGTGAAGGCGACTCCAAAACTCGCTCACGGTCGTCATGTGCAGAGGATTCGAAGAAAAAATAACGCAACCCAAGTTCAAGATCAACCCGGTTTTGAATTGTGGTTTAGGTTTATCATGTTTTTTCTCTACTACTACCACACCTCTAAACCACCGCTCGTGCGCTCTGCTCACACTACTAACCCGTTTACTACACGGAACAGCCACTGCGTACGGCAACATGGCCGTAACCGGTGGCTAGGAAAAGCGAGGAAGCAAAGCTGGTGTGGGGAAACCCTTCCCCAATGCGGCCGCCAATAATGACCTTGTTAGCCTACGCCGACCACAACGACGAAGGGAGGAAAAGCCTTGACTTCGAGCGCATTTTGTGGCCATCGGGGGGGGCCAGCGACACGTTCACTTTCTTCCGAGTGAAGTGCAGTTGGAAAAATAAAAACATCAAACCAGTTTTCCACCTCCGCCGGAGGAACGACAACACGGACAGTGGAAAAAAAAGGGCCAACCCAAAGAAAAGGGCCACTGGCCTGGCTTCCTGACTGACTGACTGACTTTTGCTGTGGCGACCTTACCTTATACAGTGGCGGAGAAGTATCTGCGAGAATGCCTTCGCCTGTGTATCCCATCCGGTGCTGTCTCTGTTGGTGCGCTCAAGAAAGTCAGCTGTCCGAGCCGGCCCCATCCGGAATGAAAGAGGGAAATCAAACAAATCGGAAGCCGTCTGCGGTGAGAAAGCGATCCGGCGCGATGGAAGAAAAGGAAATGCACGATGCACCGGGGCATTGGTGGCAAATGCACGCATCGCTGCGTGGGGTTTGCGTGACGAAAGGCGGCGACACAAAAGCGACACATGCACGATTCCGGCCCAACAATCATGATGATGCACTTGCGAGGGCAGAACACGTTCTCGGTCCGGTGGAAATGGAAAGTGGCTGGTTTCCCTTCACTTCGGGCCGGGCCGTCCTTTCTCTTTTGGCGGTGGATTTGTTTGTCTTTTTTTTCGGGTGACATTTAAGGGACGACCGATGAATTTTGAGCAAGTGGGACACAGCTGTAGGGTCTTGTATCGGAATTGTTCGTCTTAAAGGGGTGGTGAAAAAATTGAGACATAATTGTTACTTTAACTATCAACTGTTGGTGTGAATATATTTGTGCTTGCTTATTGAAATAGGACGTCCGGTGTCTTTCTAATGACATTACATTACGCTTTGTCAGCAATTCGACGACCTTGTGCCTTAGCAATACGTCTTATCAGTCTCACCAAAATCAGACCAAATCAGACAAAAAATTAAATCCTTATCCTTCTGTAATTGAACTGTAATTGAAAAGTTACTTGTACTATGAGTTTTATTTATTGGCGAAATAGTACAAAAATCACACCTTGAGGACCGTTTATTGTCCGTATATTAATCGGTATAAATTTTGGTCACTGAACAGTCTTGTATGACTCTCCATATACAGGAAGAAATAAACTATAGTTAATAAACATTATAATGAAGAAAAAAGAGACTATATGGCCTGGCGGCCTCTAAGTAGACAAGAATATTCTGGAGAAGATGGACGTAATTATGTTCGGCTGTTCATCCTTCAATGAGAGGCTGACGCTACATTTTATGAATAGCTACTGATGGTAAGTGCGTCAAAAATTGAATAGGTCTCTGGTAAAGACGTAGTAGCAACTGATTGCTTAGACCCAGAAAGAGCAGAAAAAACATTAATTATTGATGCAAAAATGTCTATTTTATAGTATAAGAACTGCTACAATATCATTTTAGTTACATTTCCACAATAAAAAATTGTCAAAACATTCTGTTTGCAACCAAAACCAAACAAATGTTGGTCGTTTGAGTAAGAAATTAGCACCCTTGACTACCAACCTAACGCACCGGCCAATGGGAGGGAAAATAAAAACGAGGACAATTAATTTCATCCTGTCCGCAAACAAACGACCACAAGCCAAAGGGGGAAAAACCCTTGCTAATAACTTCCAGCCCAACCTAATACAATCACCCTTTCGCGACAAATTTAGGCTTCCGACAGCGAATACAGAACGAACCAGACGGTCCATATCCACTGCGAGTTCCAGTTTGACGCAACACGAAAAAGGACGAACGAGACCTCAACGCGCAGCTGTAGGGACTTGTATCGGAATTGTTCGTCTTAAAGGGGTGGGGAAAAAATTGAGACATAATTGTTACTTTAACTATCAACTGTTGGTGTGAATATATTTGTGCTTGCTTATTGAAATAGGACGTCCGGTGTCTTTCTAATGACATTACTCACACGCTTTTCTTGCATATCGAGGACCTTGTGCCTTAGCGATACGTCTTATCAGTCTCACCATTCCTTTATTCGTGTCCTTAATGTACAGACAAAAAATTAAATCCTTATCCTTCTGTAATTGAACTGTAATTGAAAAGTTACTTGTACTATGAGTTTTATTTCTTGGCAAAATAGTACAAAAATCACACCTTGAGAACCGTTTATTGTCGGTATATTAATCGGTATAAATTTTGGTCACTGAACAGTCTTGTATGACTCTCCATACACACAGGAAGAAATAAACTATA
The DNA here is from genome assembly GCA_002091835.1 of Anopheles maculatus. Classification (NCBI taxonomy): domain Eukaryota; kingdom Metazoa; phylum Arthropoda; class Insecta; order Diptera; family Culicidae; genus Anopheles; species Anopheles maculatus. Next base: position 13,938 of record KZ062068.1, on the reverse strand, counting down.
GTTAATAAACATTATAATGAAGAAAAAAGAGACTATATGGCCTGGCGGCCTCTAAGTAGACAAGAATATTCTGGAGAAGATGGACGTAATTATGTTCGGCTGTTCATCCTTCAATGAGAGGCTGACGCTACATTTTATGAATAGCTACTGATGGTAAGTGCGTCAAAAATTGAATAGGTCTCTGGTAAAGACGTAGTAGCAACTGATTGCTTAGACCCAGAAAGAGCAGAAAAAACATTAATTATTGTTGCAAAAATGTCTATTTTATAGTATAAGAACTGCTACAATATCATTTTAGTTACATTTCCCAATAAAAAATTGTCAAAACATTCTGTTTGCAACCAAAACCAAACAAATGTTGGTCGTTTGAGTAAGAAATTAGCACCCTTGACTACCAACCTAACGCACCGGCCAATGGGAGGGAAAATAAAAACGAGGACAATTAATTTCATCCTGTCCGCAAACAAACGACCACAAGCCAAAGGGGGAAAAACCCTTGCTAATAACTTCCAGCCCAACCTAATACAATCACCCTTTCGCGACAAATTTAGGCTTCCGACAGCGAATACAGAACGAACCAGACGGTCCATATCCACTGCGAGTTCCAGTTTGACGCAACACGAAAAAGGACGAACGAGACCTCAACGCAAATAAAATAATTACCGAAAGGCTCACACTCTGTCCCACCTAAATGAGTGCATCTCTTTTCGGAGTAAGGTAACGGCGTATAAGGATAGAAAGGAAAATACGAAAGGACATCCGCCCGTCTCGATGCTAACACTCTGGCGGTGGCGAAGAAAGAGAAAAATCAACAAAACTGACAAAGTAACCTTGCAATACGGTTTAAATTGAGGAAGTGTGCCTGGAACTGTACTAACGGTATGTCCAGCAGTGAAAACGAAAAGGTTTGTAAGGATAAAGTGGCAATCAATTGTAGAGCGGAATGTGAACAGACAGTTATGTCTTATCTATTTTTTCCACATGTAACTGTATTTTTTATGACATTTTATAACACTTTTTCAATAGTTTTATGATAATTTATAACGCACTTGCAGCTGAGAAGTAATCAGAAGCGGAAAAGTCCTGTTATGGAGAAAGTATGGCGTATTCTTAACAGTACTATTTGGAAGTAAAGCACATTAACGCGAGGTTCAGTTTGCAAAATGCAGAAAGCGTAGATGCTATTCGTAGTGGCCTATTCGTATGGAAAAGCTTGAATTATTTAATCTTTATTTAAGATTTACAGGAAACTGACAGACAATCGAAGATAAGGACATAAAATGAAGAAAACATAGACAAATAGAAGATTTAATATAATAATAAATATGCAATGGTTGCAACAGAAATAAACATACTTTACTCAAAGTCACTTAAGTTTCTCTTTTCCTAGTGTCCATCGTGCAACACTCGGGTAAATATTGTTTAATTTTCAAATTTGTATATATTTGATACATTTTCTACCAAGTCTTTAATTTTTATTGCTTTTTCGCGCCTAATAGTTAGGCAATCTGCGGGCGGCCCGGTGGTGATGCGACAGCGGCGCCGGTCTTCACACGGCAGCACCGGGGTTCAAGTCTCATCTGGGCCGTTCCCCCATAGTAAGGATTGACTAACCAACTATGCGGTATCAATTAGTCTAGTAAGCCAGAAATGGCAGGCATGACCTTAAGAGGTCGTTAGGCCAAGAAAGAAGAAGAAGTTAGGCAATCTGCATAAGTTTCCCGATTCAAAGTACGATTGGATGAATTCGGTAAAATTAACGAAGTAAATTTAGAAATTACGAATGGCGCATGTTTTTTTCTGCGCATCTACCATCGCATACCTGCTGATTCTAAAAATAGTAAGTTGAAATAATTTACTATACTCTTTTGTATTTATATACATTTAAACCCTGGTTGTGTATGCGAGATTCAAGATCAGATTTAATCTGCATGAGAGAAAGAAACAAACTATATGAAAGTATAGCAGGTGGTATGTAATAAGACTTTGTTCAGGATTGCTTGCATGCTGTTTTGACGCTTGGGAATTTTAAATCGTAGAATACTAGCGCCATCTATGCGTGAGATTATGAAACGTGTTACAAACTATGGTTCAAATTTTAATCTATCGGACAAAACGGTTTTAAAGAGAGCGTTGCAATTTTTAAACAAAATTTTTAGCATTTGGTTTAGTGAAACTATTTCAAAGTTTAGTAAACCTTTTCGGTATGTATTATATAGTAGGTAGCTGGATATTGAGCAACAAAAAATGATTAATAATGATTACTAAAATATAAATAAACAATTACCCATCTAGTTTATGAGCATTGAATTATTATTAATTATATTTGACATGTAAAACAAGCAAAAGATGCCAATAATGTATTTCAAATGATTTCTACAAACAAATAGAGACCATATGGTATAGTTAAAGATACCATTTACTAACATGAAGGGACATGTATCAAAACCCATTCGAACCGCAATGAATATCCAGCTATAGGCAAATTAATTCAAGCATAACTCTCTCGAGGTTGTGAGGCAAGGAGGAGGAGAAGAACTGTTAAGTAAATCTGCCGGTGTATCTTATTTGTACATTTTATATTCAAAAATCAAACCGACTGGAGATAAATCATGATGAAAACATAAAAACTTCTAATAGTAAGTTTACATCTAATCTTTCTTTCAATTTCTCAATATTGAACACTTCGAAACAGATTCAACACTTTACACATATTTTCATTTAATTAATTTATATTTCATATCTGCTTGCTAATGAAAATCCCAATCCGAAATCAATCGGGGTCTTTTCTGCGTTTTAATCGAATTCATACGCTTCGAATTAGGTAGTTAATGAATAAAGAGAATAAACGAAAGAAGTTAAATTAAACCGCAACTTAACACAAACTACACCCTGCGCGTCTAAGTGTGATACCTAAAAGCTAAGGCCCTACTACTACAACACTACAAACTACCGATAGGAATTAGCCGTAGCTCTTTTTCATAAGAGTAACGCACGCGTGTGTTCTGCTGCTGCTGCTGCTGCTGTTTTCGAATTGCTATCGAGCTCAAGAAGAAGCTCGCGTCATTTGGACTCGGAAGCCTTTCCGGAAGAAAAACGACTGAGACACACTTTAAATAATGGGATGATTTGTTTTACAGCAAGCGTGTGTATGTGTGTACGTGTTTGTATATGATTAAGTTACCCTGCGTGTAAGCTTTCCATGTGTTCGCTCCCACATACACACACACAGGCACGATGCACACGCGCGCAAAGGATTTTCTTTTAGCGATTTTTCTCCTGCCTCTCTGCTAGTTAAGCACGTTTCGCACTTTTTGGCTACTTTCGCAGCGCAGCAGTGGAAAGAGCTCGTGTTCCTCCTCCTACAGAAAAAAGAAAGCACCCGCAAGATGTTGGCTGCGGAAAACCCAGTGGCGTGTGTCCAATGTTACAGTTACGAGGGGCCCCCTTGCAGGTTGAGGTGTATATGTGTTGTTGTTGCGAATGTTTTACGTGTGTATTTTCATAGAGAGTGTCTACTGAGGTGTGGAGCGCGCGCCGCGCCCACGCCGTTCCGACCAATCTTTCTTCTGCGAGTTCCCCTGGCAAAAAGTGGGGTAATACTATATAATTTACTGTCTATATACCTCGAAGTCACGATCTTTGGCGGTACAGCGGGGTCTTTTTCCTTTAGTGTCAATCGACAAGTCCAATGATATCCCAGATCCTAGAAGTCATTCACCCAACCACCGAACGCCTTAGAAGCACTTGCGGTGGACGATTCCGGGGCCAGATTCGTCGTACTCCTGCTTCGAGATCCACATGGCCTGGAAGGTGGACAGCGAGGCAAGGATGGATCCACCGATCCACACGGAGTACTTACGCTCCGGCGGGGCAATGATCTTGATCTTGATCGATGACGGGGCCAGTGCAGTTATTTCCTTCTGCATACGATCAGCAATACCTAGAGCGATGGGATAGATAAATAGTTTAACAAACAGTTCTAGCAGATTGCATTTATGCGAAAGATTAACATACCTGGATACATTGTGGTACCACCGGACAGGACAGTGTTGGCATACAGATCCTTACGGATGTCGACATCACACTTCATGATCGAATTGTAGACGGTCTCGTGAATTCCACACGATTCCATGCCCAGGAACGATGGCTGGAAGAGAGCCTCCGGGCAACGGAAACGCTCGTTACCGATGGTGATGACCTGTCCGTCGGGAAGTTCGTACGACTTCTCCAGCGAGGTCGAAGCGGCAGCGGTGGCCATTTCCTGCTCGAAGTCCAGAGCGACGTAGCACAGCTTCTCCTTGATGTCACGGACAATTTCGCGCTCAGCCGTGGTGGTGAACGAGTAGCCGCGCTCGGTGAGGATCTTCATCAAGTAGTCGGTCAGATCGCGACCAGCCAGATCCAGACGGAGGATGGCATGGGGCAGCGCATAACCTTCATAGATTGGGACGGTGTGCGAAACACCATCTCCAGAGTCCAGCACAATACCGGTGGTACGACCGGAAGCGTACAGCGACAGCACGGCCTGGATGGCGACGTACATGGCCGGCGAGTTGAAGGTCTCAAACATTATCTGAGTCATCTTCTCGCGATTAGCCTTCGGGTTCAGGGGAGCCTCAGTCAGCAGAACCGGATGTTCCTCCGGGGCGACACGCAGCTCATTGTAGAATGTATGGTGCCAGATCTTCTCCATATCATCCCAGTTGGTGATGATACCGTGCTCGATCGGGTACTTCAGCGTGAGAATACCACGCTTGGATTGGGCCTCATCACCGACGTACGAGTCTTTCTGTCCCATACCGACCATCACACCCTGGTGGCGCGGGCGTCCCACGATCGACGGGAACACTGCACGTGGGGCATCATCCCCAGCAAAACCGGCCTTGCACATTCCGGATCCGTTGTCAACGACCAGTGCTGCTGCATCATCGTCACACATTTTGATTTGTTTGATGGAGTTGGTTCAAACGGAAAGCACAATCGAACTGAGATTATATCTGCGGACAACACAGAATAGAAAAGGAAACTTATTAGACACCGAAGATAAATAACCAAGGATCACTTGGGGACAAATCGAATCGAAGTCCTTCACAAATAACTTTTTCACACCGATCAAAAGTCCATAAAGTTTGTTCTTGATCTATCTGATTTCACACTAAAATATCACACAACGAACGGCCATCACAAACACTAACCTCACGTGTATTGCAGTTCCACCAAATGGAATTAAACAACCAAATATGACACACTGTGCTTGCTTAGAAAGGATATATCCTTAGGCTTTCCTTCTGAGCTAGCAACCACAAACCCGATAGACACCTCAACCACTGCAGGAGATCACAACTGAAACTGATGCCTACCGATCAGTTCCATGTTGTTTTTATAGATTAAACTCTCTCGCGGTCGCAACAAGCAGACGCGCGCGCGAGCAAACTGCCCGAGAGAGAAGGCTTCTCTCGCGCGATGGCCAGCCAAGCACACTACCCGACAGACCGTGAGTATTAGATTTCTCGCTCTTTCGGTCAGTTTGTGGGCCCGACGCAGGTTGAAACACCTTGAAACGGGGGGAACCACCCAGCAGCGCGAGCGAGCTTACACAATACAAATGCAAAACGGCCTGTTGAAGCGTGCCGTGTTTGCATGTGTGCGCTGTACGATGTCGACTTCAACGAGCGAGGCGGTTCTGCGCATGCTCGGACTGCTTCTATCTCCGCACGCTTTCTCCTTCTTGCATACACGTCCACTGCGCAGTTGGCTGTTAGCGTCATCGCGAGTGGATGTGCGTCTAGGACTTAGCATTTTTGTCCTCCAGTTTGTGCGTGATTTATGCACAAAAAGTGCAAGTTTTGTGCATTGATTTGTTCTGTGCAGTTGTGCAAGCTCGTGCAGTGTTTTCCTGAAGAGAAATGTGTGTGTGCCGCTTGTGTCTGGCGCCTAAAACGTGTAGTGTTTGCTTGCTTTTTACACTCCGTGTTTGCTTCGGCAAACGACTTGTTTTTGGAGTTAGAAAGCAATCTTACGGTACATGTTGGAGAGAACAACTTCCATACAAAGTGTAGAAAGTGTATGAAGTGAAATATCGTGTGATAAATCGGTATTCGTGATGATTTTACCGTACAAAGTTAGTGCAAAAATGGTGGCGTCGCAAGCGGTGTGTGAACGACGCGAAGCGCTAAGTCCGTTCCTTCATTCGTATTCGTTCAGTGTACAGTCGACCCACATACATTGCAAAACACATATGACACGCACACACTGACGCCATCCCAAGCTCGCACTGCGCGATCGCTGTCGGAGAGCGCGCCATGTATTTTATATGGGGTCTCAGAGCATGCCCCGCGCTGGTTGAAAGTCACTCATCCAAACCGCGTCTAACCGAGCTAGTTTGGGATGAGCGCATCGAGAGAGAATTTCCATACAAAAAAATCCTCCCCAGGCCGGTCGGGTAGTTGGTAGCCCTGCGATTGCTTGAAGGAAGAAGACGGCTGTCAGTGGAGAAAGAAATACAATAAAGTAAACACGAGCTACGCGCATACTGCACCAAGAATATAACATCTTTGATTAGTTTTTTCACATGGATTATCATATCTGGTGGCATGTTGTTCATCTCCGTCTCGATAAATAATCCTAATTGATTGATTGGTGCGGTTAATTGTGGTTGCCTTATTGGATTCTACAATCTCTCTGGCACCAACTGCAATACCTTCTTTCTTAAAGCACGATCACTTACCGGTTCTGTATGTTGCCTTTTACGATGGTCTGGGATTATCGGATGCTTCATCGGATGTGAAACTGCATTCGTTGTATTCGTTGATTGGTGTAGCTTCAATTATTTCCACCTCGATAATCTAAAAATAAACATTAGTTAATACAAATATTTATTAGATATATTTTTAACGACCGTTCTAATTGTTATATTTTGTTTTTGGTTTTAGCTTCCGCATAACCAAGCGGAATGGTTGAACATTTCCAATGAATCAAACAACACATGACAACTTCCCAATTGTCTCGGCGCTGTGGACGGCAAACACGTCAGGATATTTCCTCCACCTGGAAGCGGCTCAAAATATTTCAACTATAAAAAATATCATTGCGTCGTCTTGATGGCTGTAAAAGATGCTACTTACAATTTTCTTGTGTGCGACGTAGGAGCTCTGGGAAGCAATTCGGATGGAGGTATTCAGAACACAAAGTTGTACCAATGATTGTTATCAAATCGGTTGGATTTACCACATCCAGCAAATCCACCTAATAATGAAGTTGATTTACCATTCGCTTTTATTGGTGATGAGGCTTTTAGCTTGAGGGTGGATTTCCCTGAAGCCTTTCAATCGTAAGCATTTGAATTACGAGAGAAGGGTGCTTAATTATAGGCTCTCTCGAGCGCGTAGGGTAATCGAAAACGCGTTTGGTATCATTACCTCACGCTTTCAAATTTTTCATACCCCCATACAATTGAAAGCTTTAGAAAATACTAATAAGGTTGTTTTGACTTGTTGATATTTACATATTTGTTTTGGAAATAGGTCCAGTTGTTATATCGGAACAGCAGGTAGTGATACCACATATGCGAACCATTTGGGTAGCCTCCAGGTTCATGGTAGCACAAACCAACTTTCGGAAGCGAAAGCAATGCGTGAACATTTTGTGCGATGCTTTAATAATGAGGGAAACGTGGAGTGGCAGGACGAAGCCGTACAAAGGGCTTTTTATGGTTAATTTTCGTTTTTTTGTGTGTTGTATTGTTAATTTTTGTATTAATAGTTCTTTTTATAAGGTAGTATAGTTAGTTATTAAGTAACATAAGTTTCGTTTTAGTTTTTTGTAATATATTATTCATATGTTCATATTAAAGATTAAGCATTACTGTTCTTCATCTGATTTGTTAACTTGTTTAGATTTGAGACTATCGTTTTTGTTATTGTGACTATGTTAAATTATACATATGAAGGATAAAAGAACACTATATTTAGTTACCTCTTCCTCACTGTCGCTGTCAATGCTAGATACATGAGGCGCGTCGGAGCTGTCTCGGAGAAACATCATTTGCTCGAAATACCATATATTTCACTGCTACCTGCTCCACTCCGTGAACTTTTTGAAACTTTGTTATTTTCATTTTGAAATGTTTTCTTTGAATTTGAAATCTTTTTCTTCACTGTATCCACAGTAGCGTCTCGGTCATGTTGCTGCACAACGACGAGCAGGTCCTCGAACGCCGTCTGTTTTACATGCAAGTTTTAAAAATTTGCGTATGATTTGTCCCACAAGCAAGGATTGTTTTATAAGCTTCGATTAGGACACAAATCAAATTGAAATCCCTCGGCATTTCAATGGATCTCTCTGAAGTCCGACTTCGTGCTACGATCGTCTACAACTGATGAGCATGAGCAAACCTGCAATTGGTTTATTGAAAAAAAAAAAACAAGTCGAAAGGAAAAGAATTGCTTCTAGGTGTATTACAGAGAAACTTATTGTTTTGTTCCTGCCGCTGTAGAACGAATGAAGGTTCAAAACGGAATCGTCTTGTATACTGTAACGCTATGTACCAACTTATCTGTACGTGTTTTGTCCTAGTGCTTGTTTTCCGTTCTATTCTATTATGCTAGTGCCGTTTAGTTCACGCGCAACCAGTGCACAGTGGGCAACGGCCATACAAATGCCGGGATGAAAATCGGTTTGAGGTATTATTGCGATTTTCATCACTAAATATAATTAGGATGACTATAAATTGTAAAATTAAAGACTATTTAAGAAGTTATTTAACGTCTTCTTCTTTTTTTTTAGCTTAAGGACCTTTGTCATTCCGGGCATATAATGGCTTAATAGGCTTATTGATACAGAATTACGTAGTTAAATAGTCAGTACTTCGGGGGAAAAGTCCAGATGGGTTTCGATTCTCTGCTTGACCAAATGCACCCAAACCCCCCCCCGCCCCCCTCCCATCACTCGGGTGCAGACCGACCGACGCCTGCGTCTCGTCCACCCGACCGCACCTTCTTTAATTCACATGAGTAATAGAAGCAATATGAATTTTATGGAAGTTTAACTTCATTTGTGGAACACTATATAGATTTCATTAAGTCTAATGAATTGCATAACCTGATGAAAAACGGGAAACATGATTTTTTCAATCTGCAACTTTGTGTAACTTTTGAAGCATGGATTGAAATATTTGCACGAAATTGTTTTAGCAGGTAAAACAAAAACAATTGAGGGCAAGTATTTCATGTGTATCTTCTTTTTTGGCACTATAACCTCGACAGGTCTAAGTGATTTCTAGCTTTCAGTGACTAGGTTTTACCCATAGCTAGATAGTCAGTGCAGCATATAGGGAGACGGATCCGAACGGGATGTGTATCGTCTTCTGCTTTTCTATAACCTTGAGAGGCCTCGACCTCCCATTTTTGACATTCTGTGATAGTTAGTTCTGCGTACCCGGAGACGGTCTGTCTAGATGGGATTTGAATCCCGGTCCTGCCGTGTTAAAACCGGCGCAGCTGCCACCTCGACCACCGAACGCCCCATGTTACAGATTCATGTATCCTTATTTCTTGAAGTCCTTACAATTCGTTAGATTGAATGAAAGCATTTGTATTTTTGTATCAAGAATTCATTTTCAATGAAAATCCAGTAACAAGTTTGTATGAAGTAATAGTAACTTATGGGAAAACAATAAGTATAAAAATGTAAAATGGCGTTATAGCCAATGCCTTAAAAATTAATGCTTAATTTAAGAGGTTTTCTTGTTGTTATATGACGTTTTTATCGGGAATAAAGCTTATATTTAATGATTCCAAATTTTCTAAAATGTCTTCATAAGAATCATCTTCTTCGCTGATGTCGCTTTCAACATTGTTTTCGTCCTGATCCTCTTCATCATTTCTTGCGACAACATCCGGAACAAACTGTCTTACTTCATCAGGATATTGACTTTTTGATGTTGTTTGCAAACGTTTCGTAAGTGAAATAGAACTGATGTAGGGATCTGACGAATAAAGTGCTTGCATAAAAATATCCTTTAAATTGAAAATTCTTGAATTTCCGACCGACGCCTGCGTCTCGTCCACCCGACCGCACCTTCTTTAATTCACATGAGTAATAGAAGCAATATGAATTTTATTGAAGTTTAACTTCATTTGTGGAACACTATATAGATTTCATTAAGTCTAATGAATTGCATAACCTGATGAAAAACGGGAAACATGATTTTTTCAATCTGCAACTTTGTGTAACTTTTGAAGCATGGATTTGCACGAAATTGTTTTAGCAGGTAAAACAAAAACAATTGAGGGCAAGTATTTCATGTGTATCTTCTTTTTTGGCACTATAACCTCGACAGGTCTAAGTGATTTCTAGCTTTCAGTGACTAGGTTTTACCCATAGCTAGATAGTCAGTGCAGCATATAGGGAGACGGATCCGAACGGGATGTGTATCGTCTTCTGCTTTTCTATAACCTTGAGAGGCCTCGACCTCCCATTTTTGACATTCTGTGATAGTTAGTTCTGCGTACCCGGAGACGGTCTGTCTAGATGGGATTTGAATCCCGGTCCTGCCGTGTTAAAACCGGCGCAGCTGCCACCTCGACCACCGAACGCCCCATGTTACAGATTCATGTATCCTTATTTCTTGAAGTCCTTACAATTCGTTAGATTGAATGAAAGCATTTGTATTTTTGTATCAAGAATTCATTTTCAATGAAAATCCAGTAACAAGTTTGTATGAAGTAATAGTAACTTATGGGAAAACAATAAGTATAAAAATGTAAAATGGCGTTATAGCCAATGCCTTAAAAATTAATGCTTAATTTAAGAGGTTTTCTTGTTGTTATATGACGTTTTTATCGGGAATAAAGCTTATATTTAATGATTCCAAATTTTCTAAAATGTCTTCATAAGAATCATCTTCTTCGCTGATGTCGCTTTCAACATTGTTTTCGTCCTGATCCTCTTCATCATTTCTTGCGACAACATCCGGAACAAACTGTCTTACTTCATCAGGATATTGACTTTTTGATGTTGTTTGCAAACGTTTCGTAAGTGAAATAGAACTGATGTAGGGATCTGACGAATAAAGTGCTTGCATAAAAATATCCTTTAAATTGAAAATTCTTGAATTTTTTCTTGCATGTTCACTTCGATCGCGTCTATAAACCTTGTGGCGTCCTTCGGCAGCTTCTTCTCCTAGTGAGCCTATTGGTGCTGGGGCTCTTAGGATAATTTCTCCAATATGTGCCAACACACGATGTACAGTTGAAGGCATCTTAAACCAACTATAGCATTTCAAATAAAGTAAATATGTTTCTTTACAGTACGCACTTAACACCTGTGGACTTAATGGTTGCGAACAATTGATGGCAATCAGTATGTTTTTAAATCTGGTGATAAGCTCCTCATCAATATCTAAAATAAGACTTAATTTAGTTACGTCAGCAAATGCACGACGACAAACATTTCCTGTAGTGCTGTTTGCACCCATAGGTCTAGGTTCATCGACCCGTACACCAAACTCGTCGTACATTTTTTGCATAAGATGTTTTTTGCGCTGAATGTACAATTCTTTAAAATTCTTAGTAACTTTCCATTTTTTAAATTCAATCCTGTATGAAATATGTAATAAGCATTCAAAAAAACGCATCCAGCAATGCAAAGGAGATATACCATATTGCAAACATTCTTCTCTGGCCAAAAATCCATTTTCCAAATTGTCAGCAATATTCATTTCATTAGGAGTAGCTCCACAAATGCAACAACACTGCATCGAACTTGTGTTCGTTACATAAGCTAAAACTTTGCCATCTATCATGCTCATATAAAAAGAGTAATTAACAAACACATGTTTATTTTCGCTCAAAGAAATTTTAAACGGAGTCAAATTAGAAATTTCAGTTTTAATATAATTAACGCAATCTAAAACCCTTTCTTTGGTTTCTTTTGCAAACTCTACCATTAAAGGCCTACAAAATCGAATGCTCTGTGGTAGTAAATTTAACCAAAAAATAGGCTCTTCAGTTTCGCTTAATGCCAAACGTATTGGACTGATAGCTGTTACTAGAAGTTCACTATCAGATGGCATATTTTCATTAGCATCATTAAATTTTTGGTGATAATTACTGTGGCCAGTTGAACCGTCGATCCCCCAAGAACATAAAAGAACTAAGTTGTGAAAGCTTAAATTTTCTTTTTCTAAATGCTGTAAAATTTTTTCTTTTTGCATTTCAATTATTCTTGACGATGTATGGTTTAGCAGTGCTTGTAAATTTACGCAAGCTTTTGTTTCAGTAACACTGATGAACTCTTCGTTGGGAGAACAAGTTTTCTTTAATTTTGTTATGGTGGCATATGAAGGGAACTGCTTTTTTGATACTCTGTAAATATCGATGTATTGAGCTTTTGAAAATCTGTTGTCTATGAAAAATGCCAGGCTTTCTTCTGGTGAAACATTTTTATCACAACACTGTTTGCTATTATAAACACGTTCTGGATGATTTAATAAATTATCGATTACAGACAATAACTTAAAATTTTTTTCTTTATATGCCAGGAGACGGACGTAGTAAAGTTCCTTTTCAATGTCATCACTTTCATCACCACGCTTTTCATTTTCGGTAACTATATAACGTCGTTTGTTCCTTATGGAAAGTGATCCGAAAGTTTTTTTAGGTCTGCCTCGAGGTTTATCACTTTGTTGCACTGGGTAAACAATAAGTTCTTTTTCGAGCCACAAGCGATTCCTCTGTTCAAAACGAATCATATTTCTTGAACTCTTGGTTAAAAGAACTCCAAATCGATGATGAAGATACTTTAACTTTATCACTAGTTTTCGCTTTTCATCGCCACTGATGTTTATCACACTTTCAATACACTGTAATGCCTTATTCAGATTATAGTTTGGAGGTTTGCTGTTATCAAAATGTTTGATAATATCGCTGTACTTGAACGAAGTCATTTTTCAAACTGGTTTTATGATTATAACAAGAAACTAAAAATCACTCTGTTCTGCTTGTCCACGCTGAAATGATACATAGACAGTTCATCGGAAACCTCTTGATCTTTGACCTGTCAAAATGACAAGTATGACACCGATACCTACTACTTTTAAACTGACAGTTATGGGAATGATGAACAGGTTATAATATTTTTTTATCATATTAAGATTTTATTGCTTTGCTAAAGTGATACGTACATAGATTAAGTGAATCATTTATCAGCAGTATGCAAGAAATACATGATTAATGGAACTTTTTTTTATAATAATGATTGCTGAAAATTACATATTTTGATTCAAAACTTTTATTTAATTTAATATAAATCTAGTTGTGTAGTAAAAAAGGATGTTGTATAGAATTTCGTATTTCGTTCATTTTTAATAATGGTGAAAATCGTCGTATATGTAAAATACGCCCATGTTCTTTTTTAGGAAAAAATCAATAATTTTCGCGGTCGCGCATGGTCGCAGCTAATTTAAACGGCAAAACGTAGGAAAAACATTAGTCTTTCAAATGATAACAACCTCCAGAGTTAACTCGAGTGCAAAACATATTTGATTCACTGTCAAAGTTAAATTATAAAAAATTTTAATAGATGGTTCCGAATTTCGATAAAATTTTAAACTTAAAAATAACATTTTATGTTCATTTCCAGTTACAAACCCAAAGTGCGTGAAAAATTCTGTCAAAACATGTAATACTTTCAAATATAAACCCTGTAGTTAGTTAAATATAGCTGATTCAATTTTGTCAAAATTTTCACATATTTTAGTAAAGAAAAACACAAGTTTATACTTTGAAGACTTATTTCTCAGGACATGTGTTATGGAAAGATGTGAAATTGTGAGTTTAGTTTAGTTAAAGTATCTAGTTTACGAAAATAAATTTGTCTTAAGCTAATGACGAAGTCGAAATTTTCATTTTTATACAGGCATATGCCCACTGTGCA
>KZ062067.1:186897-231143 GCA_002091835.1 Anopheles maculatus | reverse complement strand
TATGTAAATAGTACGCGTTCATTGTTATGCCAGGAAATATTTAGAAGATCGACCATTACCAAAATACACACCTAACCAACTGTGGGGAGTGAAGAGTAGTGTTGGGTAAAGTGCTACTGTGCGCACAGTGCGCACAGCACTGCTGACTGTGCGCACAGCACAGCACAGTGCTAACACCTAGCACAGTGCTAGCACACCTAGCACAGTGCGCACACCTAGTACAGTGCGCACACCTAACACAGAGTGCGCACACCTAACACAGTGCGCACAGTGCGCACACCTAGCACACCTAGCACACCTAACACACCTAGCACACCTAGCACAGTGCGCACACCTAGCACACCTAGCACAGCATGCATATAAAAAAGCAACTGATGAAAAATTCCGAGAGTTGAACTCGGTTAGTTCAAAAATCTACGACGCAATAGTCCACGCTCTATGAACGGTGCTAATTGTACAGGTGTCTTCTGCTCGCCAAATTGAGGATAAAAGCGAGACACAAACTTTTGCATCGGTAGAACTAGAACGAATACCATTGCTGAGCCAGCGAACAAATGCCGCTTTGCGTTATCCTAAGCGGAACGCTTCATAACTTAATAACTTTCACTGCCACACACAAAGACAGCCCTTTAATAAAACAATATCAGATTCAATTTTATCTCAAACCAAGCTTTTTGAATAGCGATAGTTTGTTTGTAAAACCGAATTGAGCTGTTTATAAAAAAGCTGCATAGGAGATCTAGTTGGAGATTAAAATGGCAGAGTCAACTTATACTTCGCTGGATGAGGTTAGGGCCGAAATGGACGCGATTGGGAAGTTATTTGATGAGCCTTCCTTCGTTAAGGATTTGGAACTTAGCATTACAGACTTTGAGTACCAAGGTCTGAATGTCTTAGCCCTGGCTAATCAGATAATGCGTCGAGCAAAAGCTGCGAGTGTGATGGACCCCAAAAAGGACATCGTCTCGATGATCCTCCTCTTTCTCTGCAGAGGAAACAATGTCGACAAAATGATCTCTCGCACCACGGATAAGGGAAAGGCTAGGATTGCCAACTATAAGACAGTGTATGGATTAGTGAACAATGTTGGTCGTGGAGGGAACACTGTGTTGACGCTATCAAGAGTGGCAGCTGTGTTCCCCTTAATCACCATTAGGCTACTGTCTATGACTGACTTAAACATCCCGCGAGCCGTTCTGTTATCAAACACCTAACACACCTAGCACACCTAGCACAGTGCGCACACCTAACACAGTGCGCACAGTGCGCACACCTAGCACACCTAGCACACCTAGCACATCTAACACACCTAGCACACCTAGCACAGTGCGCACACCTAGCACACCTAGCACAGCATGCATATAAAAAAGCAACTGATGAAAAATTCCGAGAGTTGAACTCGGTTAGTTCAAAAATCTACGACGCAATAGTCCACGCTCTATGAACGGTGCTAATTGTACAGGTGTCTTCTGCTCGCCAAATTGAGGATAAAAGCGAGACACAAACTTTTGCATCGGTAGAACTAGAACGAATACCGTTGCTGAGCCAGCGAACAAATGCCGCTTTGCGTTATCCTAAGCGGAACGCTTCATAACTTAATAACTTTCACTGCCACACACAAAGACAGCCCTTTAATAAAACAATATCAGATTCAATTTTATCTCAAACCAAGCTTTTTGAATAGCGATAGTTTGTTTGTAAAACCGAATTGAGCTGTTTATAAAAAAGCTGCATAGGAGATCTAGTTGGAGATTAAAATGGCAGAGTCAACTTATACTTCGCTGGATGAGGTTAGGGCCGAAATGGACGCGATTGGGAAGTTATTTGATGAGCCTTCCTTCGTTAAGGATTTGGAACTTAGCATTACAGACTTTGAGTACCAAGGTCTGAATGTCTTAGCCCTGGCTAATCAGATAATGCGTCGAGCAAAAGCTGCGAGTGTGATGGACCCCAAAAAGGACATCGTCTCGATGATCCTCCTCTTTCTCTGCAGAGGAAACAATGTCGACAAAATGATCTCTCGCACCACGGATAAGGGAAAGGCTAGGATTGCCAACTATAAGACAGTGTATGGATTAGTGAACAATGTTGGTCGTGGAGGGAACACTGTGTTGACGCTATCAAGAGTGGCAGCTGTGTTCCCCTTAATCACCATTAGGCTACTGTCTATGACTGACTTAAACATCCCGCGAGCCGTTCTGTTATCAACAGTGGACTTTGGAGAAAGATTCCCAAAGACAATGCAAACCGTGATTGCAGCTGCTCTGTTTCCGAGAACAGCTCTTGGAAAAGACTTGATGAGAGCCCTGTTGTTATACCTGATCGAGGAGAACAAGCTACTTGGCCAAGACAAAACAGGAGATGATGCTATGATACTGGCGAAGATAATACCTTATGCCAGAGCGTCGCATGTGTCCAGCATTTTTGCTGTTAGCAAGAGAGAGAAGATCTGCAGAGACCTCAACTTGATCTCTGGGACAACCATCTCTGCTGATATTGCTCCAGCTGCAAACACGTTTAAAAACCGGTTCCCGAATGAAACAATCTCTTTTATGTAAATAGTACTGTCAGTTTATGTAAATAGTACGCGTTCATTGTTATGCCAGGAAATATTTAGAAGATCGACCATTACCAAAATACACACCTAACCAACTGTGGGGAGTGAAGAGTAGTGTTGGGTAAAGTGCTACTGTGCGCACAGTGCGCACAGCACTGCTGACTGTGCGCACAGCACAGCACAGTGCTAACACCTAGCACAGTGCTAGCACACCTAGCACAGTGCGCACACCTAGCACACCTAGCACACCTAGCACACCTAGCACACCTAGCACACCTAACACACCTAGCACACCTAGCACAGTGCGCACACCTAACACAGTGCGCACAGTGCGCACACCTAGCACACCTAGCACACCTAGCACATCTAACACACCTAGCACACCTAGCACAGTGCGCACACCTAGCACACCTAGCACAGCATGCATATAAAAAAGCAACTGATGAAAAATTCCGAGAGTTGAACTCGGTTAGTTCAAAAATCTACGACGCAATAGTCCACGCTCTATGAACGGTGCTAATTGTACAGGTGTCTTCTGCTCGCCAAATTGAGGATAAAAGCGAGACACAAACTTTTGCATCGGTAGAACTAGAACGAATACCATTGCTGAGCCAGCGAACACATGCCGCTTTGCGTTATCCTAAGCGGAACGCTTCATAACTTAATAACTTTCACTGCCACACACAAAGACAGCCCTTTAATAAAACAATATCAGATTCAATTTTATCTCAAACCAAGCTTTTTGAATAGCGATAGTTTGTTTGTAAAACCGAATTGAGCTGTTTATAAAAAAGCTGCATAGGAGATCTAGTTGGAGATTAAAATGGCAGAGTCAACTTATACTTCGCTGGATGAGGTTAGGGCCGAAATGGACGCGATTGGGAAGTTATTTGATGAGCCTTCCTTCGTTAAGGATTTGGAACTTAGCATTACAGACTTTGAGTACCAAGGTCTGAATGTCTTAGCCCTGGCTAATCAGATAATGCGTCGAGCAAAAGCTGCGAGTGTGATGGACCCCAAAAAGGACATCGTCTCGATGATCCTCCTCTTTCTCTGCAGAGGAAACAATGTCGACAAAATGATCTCTCGCACCACGGATAAGGGAAAGGCTAGGATTGCCAACTATAAGACAGTGTATGGATTAGTGAACAATGTTGGTCGTGGAGGGAACACTGTGTTGACGCTATCAAGAGTGGCAGCTGTGTTCCCCTTAATCACCATTAGGCTACTGTCTATGACTGACTTAAACATCCCGCGAGCCGTTCTGTTATCAACAGTGGACTTTGGAGAAAGATTCCCAAAGACAATGCAAACCGTGATTGCAGCTGCTCTGTTTCCGAGAACAGCTCTTGGAAAAGACTTGATGAGAGCCCTGTTGTTATACCTGATCGAGGAGAACAAGCTACTTGGCCAAGACAAAACAGGAGATGATGCTATGATACTGGCGAAGATAATACCTTATGCCAGAGCGTCGCATGTGTCCAGCATTTTTGCTGTTAGCAAGAGAGAGAAGATCTGCAGAGACCTCAACTTGATCTCTGGGACAACCATCTCTGCTGATATTGCTCCAGCTGCAAACACGTTTAAAAACCGGTTCCCGAATGAAACAATCTCTTTTATGTAAATAGTACTGTCAGTTTATGTAAATAGTACGCGTTCATTGTTATGCCAGGAAATATTTAGAAGATCGACCATTACCAAAATACACACCTAACCAACTGTGGGGAGTGAAGAGTAGTGTTGGGTAAAGTGCTACTGTGCGCACAGTGCGCACAGCACTGCTGACTGTGCGCACAGCACAGCACAGTGCTAACACCTAGCACAGTGCTAGCACACCTAGCACAGTGCGCACACCTAGTACAGTGCTAGCACACCTAGCACAGTGCGCACACCTAACACAGTGCGCACAGTGCGCACACCTAGCACACCTAGCACACCTAGCACACCTAGCACACCTAGCACACCTAGCACACCTAGCACACCTAGCACACCTAGCACACCTAGCACACCTAGCACACCTAGCACACCTAGCACACCTAGCACACCTAGCACACCTAGCACACCTAGCACACCTAGCACACCTAGCACACCTAGCACACCTAACACACCTAGCACACCTAGCACTGTGCTAGGTGTGCTAGGTGTGCGCACTGTGCTAGGTGTGCTAGGTGTGCGCACTGTGCTAGGTGTGCTAGCACTGTGCTAGGTGTGCTAGCACTGTGCTAGGTGTGCTATGTGTGCGCACTGTGCTAGGTGTGCGCACAGCACACCATGGTGTGCAAGCGAGTGCGCACAGCACACCAAATTTTGCCACTTTACCCAACACTAGTGAAGAGAACGCTAGACACTGAAAAAATCAGGGCAAAGGCACAAGAACTAAGGGAAAAAACTTGTTTGATCAAAAAGAAAAAAATAACATGCACGCCTGGGTGCTAACATTGCTTGTTGTTAGCTCAATAGCTGCACTAAGAATCACACCCATGCAAGAACCCGGCATTTTCTTTGATCATGTGGGGACCTTGCACAATCTTAGGGGGATTTGGGAAACTAAATTCCACACTAGGATGTATCCAACGATAGATTTACAAATCATTTTACAGCTAAAAGATAATCTAAATCATGTTCTGAACACCATGAACGGAACTGATTCCAATATCTACCGACTCAGAGCCGCCTTGAACGAAGAACGTAATTACGCCATAAAACTCGTACAAGAGAATACGAGATCAAGAGCGAAACGGAGCGGCGGGGTGTTCGGTATCTTAAAAAATTTTCTCTTTGGAGGCAACGAGGTAGACGAGCAACTCGCTCTTCTTAGATCAACCGAGGATCAAAAAATAACCAGTTTATCGGATAAGATGGATGAAAAGAACAAATTGAATAAGCGAACAATGCATGAAATCAGCTAAAACATCGTACAGATAAGAGAAGGGATCTCCAAAATAAAAAACAATTTCAGCGAAAGTAAAAAGAATATTCTTAGCAAGTTTGTCGAAGAAACAATATTGATGAGTATCATTTTGGTACAAAATATAATAAATAGTGTAGCACACAACACCAAGTCACATGGCGAGCGTGACCCTGGCATCTTCGGACAATAAAAGTGACATCGTGACAGTGATGTTGAAAAACAGTGAAAACAGTGACAATGGAGACAGCAGATAAAATAAGTGCAGTGTGGTCACTATTAGAAAGACTGGAAGACCACGAGGATCGCGAACGGCTATCGGCCAACATTGTTCACTAATCCATACACTGTCTTATAGTTGGCAATCCTAGCCTTTCCCTTATCCGTGGTGCGAGAGATCATTTTGTCGACATTGTTTCCTCTGCAGAGAAAGAGGAAGAGATGGACAAACTAATGTCTTGATATACCGAAGCTAATACAGATTTTAATGAAGAAATAGCAATGCTTGTGCTTATTATCGAAGGCCATAACGGCATGGATAAGCTAGGCAGGGAGGAGTGACAATGGAACAGGGACAATGGAGACAGCAGATAAAATAAGTGAAGTGTGGTCACTAGTAGAAAGACTGGAAGACCACGAGGATCGCGAACGGGAAGAGATGGACAAACTTATGTATCGATATACCGAAGCTAATACAGATTTCGATGAAGAAATAGCAATGCTTGTGTTTATTATCGAAGGCCATAACCGCATGGATAAGCTAGGCAGGGAGGAGGAAATGGACCGCTAAAAAAAAGGAAAGACATCAAAGTGAGTGCATAACAGTGAATTAGTGAACGTGGAGAACTAATTGCAAGACAAACTATCAAACTATCAGTGAAGTGATTGCAGTGAAAATGCAGGCATAAATAAGTGAAGGAGTCAGTGGATAAAAATTATAGTGAAAAAAAACAATGATTGTAGAAGAGATGCTAACGGAATGCGCCTATTGGCTAGCGCACATCGTGGAATTTCAAGTACAAACGTCCAGCCTATCGCCAGAAGGGCAAAGAGACGTGATACACTTGATTAATGAAGTACGGATGCAATTGCGTGAGGACAATACAGTAGAAACAATTGAAAAATTTATTATGTGTATACACGTATGGGCGCATAAAATAAGACAAATCAACTACGAAACAGACTATCACAAGAAATACGAAGAGTAAAGACAAAAAGTGATGCTGAAAAACTAAAAGTGAAAATAAAAACAAAAATACAATGAGTGAGAATTAGTGGAAATATTGGTGAAAGTGAGAAAAAAACACAACTAGAGAAAATTGATGAACAGTGAAGAAAAAACCCCCCTCAATATACAAAAAAAAAACAGGTAAACAGTGAAAAAAAAGGGAAACCCCTCAATATACAAAAAAAAAACTAATGAACCAGAAAGTACGAGTATCCAACACGTGTGCTCTCGAACTTACAATGTTCGACACAAAACATCATAACCCTACATTTAGTGGGGATGCGCAAGTGAAAGTGTTAAATGTGTTAGGAGACCACAAGTTATCCCACCAAAGCCACGATTGGAAACTGTGGCTCATAGTGAACTTCTGCATCGGACAATTGCTGTATGTACTATGGATAGGATACAAAGCTATCCTTAAAAAAGCAAACAATACGAGCAATCGAACAACAAAATGCATCAAGAGTGTGAAGTAAAAACAAACGAAGCTGAAAACATCTGGCACACCCGACCGGCATCGAAACGATCGAAGTACCCGAAGACATCGAGCACAGCCCACCTGCAGAATTAGTATAAGCAGTAGAACCTGCAGTAGAAAATTAGTATATAAGTTAGGAATAAGCATGAATAAAGGAACTTTCAAGCACAAGAACTCAAAGACTAAGTTGTTTGTCTGTTCCAGGCCAAGTCGGACGGTAAATCCTCCTGTCTTGGCGCTTCCCAACGAGTTCAGACTCGGTGCGGAAAAAATATGGTCGCTCCAGAGAGGACTAGTAGAGACCTCGCAACGTACAAGTCGGAGGTTAGCTTCCGATCTTAAAATCCAGAGTCGGCAGGAACATACAAGTCGGAGGTTAGCTTCCGATCTTGACGAACATATTTCTGGCCGCTAGCAAAAGAAAAATAACAGGCGCTCCAACGGAGGAAAGCTCGTCGGTCCGTAACACAGGAAAGATACCGCGAGTGCCTAAAGCAAACCAAAAACGCCTCATATCGTGAAGCGCAACAAACCAAACGAGTGCGAAAACGTCTAAGACTGTGCTTAAGAAGTGCAAGGTGCAGAGCCGGCGTTTTCAGAAAGGTTTGTTTAAAAAAAAAACAAAACGTGTGTGTGCGCAGAAAGGGCGTTAAAAACAGAGGGCCTGAGAACACCTGATCGACAATCATTACGTAGCGTACCGGTAACAAAGTGCAGTATAAACAAATTACGCATGTGGCACACATTCGCAGTGAGAACGTAGTAAAGGCCACAAGACGCTAATAACCGCGGTTTACGCACATTCCCGCAAAGAATCGGCAGTGTACTCCAATTACAAAACATAATAAGTAAATGTGCGAATCAAGAAAAGATCGACAGTTGGAGAGTGTAAACATTTTCGAGCTGAACATGGCGACCGTGACATAAGGAGAGCAAATTCGGATATGAAGTTCGTGAAAAACAAGTGACAATGGAAACAGCGGACAGAATAAGCGAAGTGTTGTCACTGTTAAAAAAGCTGGACGATGAGGATCGCGAACGCCTGACGGAAGAGCTAAATAAATTATTGAGCCAATATGACGAAGCCAACACAAATCTGGCCGAAGAAATAGCGATGCTGGCATTTATTGTCGAAGCCCATATTGGCATGGACAATCTAGGCAGAGAGGAGGAAGTTGACCGCTAAAAAGCAGAAAAAAAGTGGAAAAACATTAAAATGAGTCCCAAAAAGTGAATGTCACATGAGTCCCAAAAAGTGAATGTCACAAAAAGTGAACCAGTGAACGCGAAAAAAAAAATATATAATACAAACTATCAGTATAGACACAAAGTATTACACAAGTAGTAAAGTACACAAATAGTGAAGTGATCGGAAAAAAATTATAGTAAAAGAAAAAAAAAAAAAAAAAAAACAATGATGGTGGAAGAAATGCTAACGGAATGCGCCTATTGGCTAGCGCATATAGTAGAACATCAAGTGCGAACGTCCAGCCTATCACCAGAAGGAAAAAGTGCTGTGATACAATTGATTAACGAAGTGCGGTTGCGATTGCGTGAGGACAATGAAGTAGAAACAATTGAAAAATACATTATGTGTATGCACGTATGGGCACACAAAGTGAGACAAATAAACTACGAGAAGGATTATAACACGAAATATGAAGAGTAGAGACAAAATGATAGTGAAGAACAAAAGATAATACATCAACACCAAAAACTTAAAAGTGAAAATTAACGGAAAAGTGAGCAAAAAAAAAAAAGAAAAAACAATGAGTGAGAATAAGTGACAAATAGGTGAACAGTGAGGTGAGCAGTGAATAGAACAAAAAAGGGGTGACCCCTCAATAAAAACTAATGAACAAGAAAGTACGAGTATCCGACACGGGTGCTCTCGAACTCACAATGTTCGATACAAAACATCATAACCCTACATTTAGTGGGGATGCACAAGTAAAAGTTTTAAATGTGTTGGAAGACCACAAGTTGTCACACCAAAACCACGACTGGAAACTGTGGCTCATTGTGATCTTCTGCATCGGACATTTGCTGTACGCATTATGGAAAGGATACAAGGCTATCCTAAAGAAGCAGACAATACGAGCAATTGAACAACAGAACGCTTCAAGAGTATGAAGCAAAAACAAACGAAGCCGAAAACATCTGACACACCCGACGCGCATCGAAACGAGCGAAATACCCTGAGACATCGAGCACAGCTCTCCTGCAGTACGACGAAGACGAAACCCATCGAACGCAGCGGAAGTTACATGGCTGAGCAACGCTGACAGCGGCACGAAACAGCATCCTTCAGTGACATCATAACGGAGTAAATCGGTGAAGTTATATATTGTTTTATAAAAAAAAAAGAGAAAAAAAAAACAAACAAGAAAGAGTACTAATAATAAATTTATATATGCTCTACGAAAAGCATTTTTAGTAAAACAAATATCATCTTTGTTGGGTTATTACTAAAAAACTTTTGAATGAAGAAAATATTGCAAAAAATCGGTTCGCTTGGATAAGGGTCCTAATGGACATAATAGACAATTTCATACACAAATTGAGAAATATACTAACAACTTTCAAAAAAGCACCTAATCGAAGATATAGGTATACAACCCTAGTAGCCAAATTAAATGAGATAAAACTAATTTACAATAATATATTAACTCTCGTAGAGGATTTAGAGGAAGATAAACAAAAATTTTCCTTAAAGGTAGCGAGGGAAATAGTCTCAGACATAAGATTAATAATAGGTCAAAAACTAGAAGGATCAAAATTAATATCTTTCAAAACAATAGCACTAATTGTTTTAAAATTAATATCACTAAATAACAAAAGGAAAATGACAAATATGGACATGAAAACTGCGACGGCACTGGTAAAGGAATACAATGGAGAGTCTGACAGGCTAAATACGTTTATAGACTCTGCTTATCTAGTAAAAGACTCCATAACACCAGGGCAGGAAGCCACTCTAATAAGATTCCTGAAAACAAGACTTTCAGGTAAGACTCGTTCGGACAGCATGTGTTGCTGGACGATCGTTTCTCAAGAACAGCCCAGCAGTCTCGTACATCAAAAGTGATCAATAAAGTGTTCTGTTAAACAAAACCGAACATCAGTGCCTCAATACAGTTATTGCAAATATCACAAACAATGTCACTGGTACATGTCTTACTATCTGCGTCCGATTTTATACTGTTACATGGCGTTAACATGTGAAGGCTATAGCATTTCCGGGAAGTCACAAACATAAAGGTAAGATAAGAGTGCGAATCCATCCAGACGACGACGACATCCATCCAGATCGGCGGCGACAGCGCAGTTACCTTATCCACCGGTTACGTAAAAGGGAGTAGTGTGGATATCATATTTAAAAACAACTCGAAAAGTAATTGCAAGCTGTGCAAGTGTTAAGAAACAACCTATTGACAGTAGACGCATTTGACAGCTGGCGCTATGACGGTGGGTTTGCTGAATGTAATTGTGTGCTGGAAAAGAATATTTCATTGTTTCCATCCGAATACCACTTTACGTTATCTGGGCCCATATTACGTTGCTCTGCGTAATCGAATACGAATTGGATTAATATGATGGAGGACAAATCGGAAAAAATATTCTTGCCTCTTTTCGACGGCACAAATTACTCTGCCTGGAAGTTCCACGAACTCGTGGAGTGTGTTCTGACCAATGCCAGCGAGATGGATGAGCTAAACGGAGCGCCGGATGATTCGCCGGAGGCATTAAGAAAGAAAACTGTGGCACGAGAGAAGCGATTGAAGCAGGACCGGAAATGTAAGTCGTTTGTGGTGTCGCGGATTAATGACTCACAGCTCGAGTACGTTCAGGACAAACGGACCCCGAAGGATGTTTGGGATGCGCTGCCGAAGGTTTTCGAACGTAAAAGCATTGCGAGCCGAATGCACCTTAAACGCAAAATGCTTTCTTTACGTCTCGATGGTGGCAGTCTTCAGCAGCATTTTTTGGTGTTTGACAAGCTGGTTCGAGAATACCGAGCGACGGGAGCAGCGTTTTATGAACTGGACATCGTATACCATTTGCTGCTTACACTAGATTCGTCATATTCAGCCGTTGTGACGGCAATCGAGACGATGCCAGAGGAAATGCTTTCATTAGAATTCGCCAAGTGTCGGCTTCTCGATGAAGAAACGAAACAAAAAGGTATAGGCTCTTCTTCCGGCTTAAAAGATCAAGCTGCTTTCGATGGATCGAAGAAAGTGATCAAATGTTTCAGATGTAAGAAGATAGGACACAAGATCACGGAATGTACGGATAGAAAGGAAAAGAAGAAAACTTTGCACTACAAGAAACCGAATGCACCGGTACACAAGTACCGGTACTGTGAAAGTAATTTCGATTATAGATGATAAACAAATAGAATGCACCATCAATAATGTGCTTTTTGTGCCAGAGCTAAGATGCAATCTCTTCTCGGTGATGCGTGTAGATAAAGCAGGCATGAAGGTATTATATGCAGATGGAAAGGTGAATATTTTCCTTGGGTCAGTCGTGGTAGCATGTGGCAGACTAGAAGGCAAATTATATCAACTCAACTTTTGGAGGAATCGTGATGAGGATAAAGCTTTGCTGACAAGTGGCCGTATTCAGGAGAACATGAATTTGTGGCATCGCCGAAAGGCAAGAAATTCATTTTCGACACGCGGAGGTAAAAGATCGTCACGTGTGCTTGAGTTCATCCACTCTGATGTTTGTGGACCAATAACACCAATTGGACTAGATGGCAAAAAGTATTTTGTTACTTTCATCGATGATTGGTCGCACTTCACGATGGTGTTTCTCATCGAATCAAAAGATGAAGTGTACGAAATGTTTAGGAGTTATGAAGCTCAAGTAACTGCAAAATTCTAGCAATACGTCCTATGAAATGATCACGCCGTTTCCAAAATTTTAAAGGCATATTTTTTGTGAATCAAAATTTACTAACCAATATTTAACAGACAAACTAAAAAGATTCCTCAACCCTAAATATCATTAACGTTACACTAACCGATGAAGCAATAACCATGGGTCTTATTCAAGAAGTGTATAAAAAATTATTCAATCCGAAAACAATGCAATGCAGATATTCTCAAATACAAGTTGAAGATTTAACGAACGAAGAAAGACAACTAGATGAAATTAAAAACATTCATAATTTTGCACATAGAAATTCGAAGGAGAACTCATTACAATGCATTAAAAGGTCATATTTTCCAACGATGAGAAAAGTAATAGAGTTATTTGTAAAAAAAATGCGAGATTTGCAAAATGGAAAAGTATGGCAGGAAACTCCAAGAGTTTATACAAATAAAGACTCCAATCCCCAGATATCCAGGTGAAATTGTTCACATTGATATATTTGCGTATAACTCAAATTTACTTTACCTTTCATCAGTAGATAAATTTTCCAAATTTCTCAAAGTAAGATTCATCAAATCAAAATCTATTGCAGATATAAAAGAAGTAATGCAAGAACTTTTATATGATTGGAATTTACCAAGGCAAATCGTAATAGATAACGAATGCACATTTGTTTCAAATGTCATAGAACAAATGATTAAAAATCTGGGTATATCTATTTTTAAAACTCCCGTAAATCGTTCAGAAACAAACGGTCAAATCGAAAGATGCCATTCAACAATTCGTGAGATAGGCAGGTGTATCAAGGCACTAAACCCAGAAATCACAGATAAAAATTTAGTGCAACAGGCTGTATACAAATACAACAACACCATTCATTCGTTTACGAAAGAGACTCCCAAAAACGTATATATCGGAGAACAATCGGAAGAAATGTCGTTTAGAGACAGAGCGATATTAAGAGAAAAACTTGATAAAAAAATTATAAAACTGTTTGAGGAGAAAAACGAAAAAATGAAAGATAAGAAATATAAAGACTATGAACCAAATCAATATGCGTACGAAAAGAGGAAAACTAATAATAAACGAGATAGTCGTTTCAATATGGTAAAGATTAAAGAAAATTATCCTACGTATGTAATCGATACACATAACAGAAAAATTCATAAAGTGAATTTAAGAAATCCGACTAATTGATTCATTATTCTTATCATTTCAGTATAATCCTTATCGCTATTTCATCGATAGAATCGAGTAAAATTAAGATACATGATGTAACAAATAATTCTCTCGTAATAATTCCACTAGGGAAAGCTAAGATAAGGATAGGATACGTTAGAACAGTACACCCAATTAAATTAGAAGAGCTAAATGATTTGATTATAAACGTAACAACTACAAACAAAAACAATATAGATAACCAATCACTGAGCAAATTAATAGAAATGAAAATAAAAAAAAAAAAAAAAAAAAAAAATCCCCAGATATCCAAGTGAAATTGTTCACATTGACATATTTGCGTGTAACTCAAATTTACTGTACCTTTCATCAGTAAATAAATTTTCCAAATATCTCAAAGTAAGATTCATCAAATCAAAATCTATTGCAGATACAAAATAAGTAATGCAAGAACTTTTTTATGATTGGAATTTACCAAAGCAAATCGTAATTGATAACGAATGCACATTTGTTTCAAATGTCATAGAGCAAATGATTAAAAATCTAGGTATAACTATTTTTAAAACTCCTGTAAATCGATCAGAAACAAACGGTCAAATCGAAAGATGCCATTCAACAATTCGTGAGATAGGTTGGTGCATCAAGGCATTAAACCAATAAATTACAGATAAACATCTAGTGCAACAAGCTGTACACAAATACAATAACACAATTCATTCGTTTACGAAAGAGACACCCAAGAACTTATATATCGAAGAACAATCGGAAGAAATGTCGTTTAAAGCCAGAGCGTTATTAAGAGGAAAACTTGATAAGAAAATTATAAAACTGTTTGAAGAGAAAAATGAAAAGATGAAAGATAAGAAATACAAAGATTACGAACCAAATCAATATGCGCACGAAAAGAGGAAAACAAATAATAAACGCGATAGTCGTTTCAACATGGTAAAGGTTAAAGAAAATTATATTACGTATGTAAGCGATGCATATAACAGAAAGATTCATAAAGTGCATTTAAGAAATCCGACTAATTGATTTATCATTTTTATCATTTCAGTATAATCTTTATCGCTATCTCATCGATAGAGTCGAGAAAATTTAAGATACAAGATGTCACAAATAATTTTCTCGTAATAATTCTATTAGGGAAAGCTAAGTTATGTAAAAACATAACAAGTGGAAGTGAAGGCCGCGACCTAGTGACAAAAGCAAAAAAAAAAAAAAACTCCTCGAGTGCAAGTTAAAGCAACGAAGCAAATAATTGATGCGAAACGTAATTAATGCACGCACAACGACGTCGTGATTAACCACAAACACCGAACTGTGAAGTTTGAACTGTGAAACTTTGAACTGTGTGTACTGTGAGTACTGTGAGTGAAAACCGATCAGATACAAAAATGGGAGGCAAAGCCGGAAACAAACGTTGTTGGAGACTGTTGGAAGTGAGTATGCGACCAACCACTCACGCACTCTCTCTGCAGTAAGTCGCTCTTACTGCAGTTGACGAGAAGTGAGTGGAAACGATCTTGGTCGCATGGATCGTGTCCGCATGGATCGTGAGACTTTGGATTTACAATTCGTCCAGACAAGTGCGCATTTAAAATGCCGACAATAACGTATTTAGGGCACGTAATAGATCGTTATGGATTACGCCCTGATCCCGCCAAAATCCAGGTTATCAAAAATCTTGCTGAACCAACAGACGTCACTGGGGTGCGATCTTTCTTGGGAGCAATCAACTTTTATGGAAAGTTTATACCAAATATGCGAAAGCTGAGACATCCTTTGAACAAGCTTCTCAAGGCAAACACTCCTTTCTGTTGGTCATCGGAATGTAAAAGCGTTTTTACCGAATTTAAGGCTATTTTATCATTGGCCTCGGAGCAACCATCAGCCACGTGTATCCAAGTGGTTTCAAGCAGGTCATCCAACATGCTTCTCGTGCCCTTACTGAAGCAGAACGCCGATATAGCCAGATCGATCGGGAAGGCCTAGCGATTATCTTCGCAGTAAAAAAAATTCACAGAATGATTTTCGGTAGGCATTTCACACTCCAGACAGATCACCGTCCCCTTGCTGCACATATTTGGATCAAAGAAGGGCATTCCGACATTCACTGCCAATCGTCTACAACGTTTCGCGCTTACCCTGCTGGCATATGATTTTAAAATTGAATACGTACGTACCGACGATTTCGGAAATGCTGACTTGCTCTCCCGGCTCATTAACACGCACACCAAACCAGATGAAGACTGCATCATTGCAAGCGTGAATTTGGAAGCAGATGTGAAATCGATAGCAGTAAACGCCATAAAATCAATACCGCTGAATTTTGCTGATCTCACCAGAGAGACTCATTATAGCACCAAACCTGACACAGCAGCAAGCATCCGGTGACCGAGTCAACGACGGACCAACCCGCCGACGCAGCGTGGAACATCCGGCTGCGCCTTAAGCTGTTGCCAAGGAGTGTCAGATTATCGGTGGAGCAACCGATCAAATCGATCGAACGCGCCTCAAGTATTTGCAATAAATGTCTTGTTTTTAAAGTCAAACCGTGGCGTCCAAAACGTAATTGGCGCAGCCGTACGGAACTGTTAGAGTGAATGCTTAGTGAAACATTGGGCACAATTGCCGAAGTGAAAAGGTAATTAAAAGTGGTTCCCGCAAAAGTGCAGCAAGTGCAGCGCAAGTGCATCCGTGTCACGAAGGAAGGAAGACTCCGTCGCGCGATTCGTGGACCCTCCGCCTCACTCACACATTTATCGGGAGCACCCGCATCGTCTAGCAGCGTCCAACCTCCCACACGACAACGGATTCGCAAAGGACAGGAAGGAAAATACGGAAAATCGGTTAAGTATTAAGTATTAACCGTGTTTTTGTTTCTCCGGAAGACACACTACCAGATAGACGCCTTCTAAACCTGATCACCTTGGCATCCAGGGCTAAAATGCACTTCCAAGATAGACGTTTTAGGTTGCCGCTTCTAATAGCGTAGAATACAACCATCGCCCTTCAATCGCTAAAACGTGATTGTTGTTTTTATTGTGCACTGTTGATTTTTTCTTTCTTTCAAATTTTTGGTCAAGAACGCACTATCAGATAGACGTTCTGATTGCATTCTATAGAGATTCATGCCAAAAATTAAATCAGCATTACGAAGAGCACGATCCCTGCTCAGCACAGAAAAGCCGGACAGTTCAGACTCAGAGGATAGCACAACCTCAGTCGAATCTAACGAACTCCTATCCCACATCCCATTGAAAGAAGAGCTACCGAATATGTCTTCACTAAAAATGGAACAGGAAGGAAAAACGAACGACATGCTTCAACAGCTGTTCGCTCAAATACAGAGCCTGACCAACACAATAAATAGTGTAGTGACAAGGCAAAATGAATACGAACAAAGCGTGTCTAATAACACTCTTCCTCCCTTACGCGAATAAAGGAATGCGCCACTGACCCAGACACATGCGCATGGTGATCCATTCCGTATACCGGATCCCATTAAATCGTTACCAACATTTAATGGAAACAAAAAACAACTAAACAGTTGGCTCGATACCGCAGATCGATCGATGAATACAGTTTAGCTGCATACATCAGCGGCCTTCAAAAGCCATACTTCGGTTATGCGCAAGCCGCCTGGCCTAAGAACATAGACGAAGCTTATGCATTCTTATGCAAGTTTGCTTCACACGAAACTACACGCAACCTGAGCTACAGAGAAAAGAAGGAAACCCCGCCAGCTCATCCCCCTCATAAGGTTTATAACGAGGGGTAAAGCCCCCTACCCAAGGTAAGGCCTCAATGTCTCCAACGTACCAGTAAGGAAGATTCTCCTCTAGAATCTTCACGACTGCCTGGACAGTCAAATTGAGGTAGAATTGGCCGGCCAGCATCTTGTTGTCGTTCTCGTCAAAGCGCCAAAATAATCACGTAAGTAATGCGCAACCGAGAATACGCTATGCGCGAGTAATCCTAAGCTTCTCGTCGCGCCACAGTCCGATCGTGGAAATGTTCCTTCCTTGCCTCCCAGCGGAGAGATATTACATGGCGATCGTGAATTTAAGCTGCAATCGGCGGAGATTAAAGCAGTGTGAAAGTAATATCAAAGTGAAGAAGTAAAATTCAAAAGTGCAAACGTGCGGATGATCTTGGTGTGGACAAAAAGTATGAACTTAGTGACAATATTCCGGAAGATGAAAACGTACAAGTGTTGTACATAAGAGTCCACAGGTGAAAATAACAATCTATGCAGAGTGAAGTGCAACACCCGTACAACGTGACGTACAGTTCTGCAACAGTAATGTGAACAAAAAGAAGAAAATCACATAAACGTGCCGATTACCGTTACGAAAATGTGCCTAACTCAAAAATCGCGACCAAGTTTCAAAACGAAGTAACATCCTATACGCGATCAAGTTACATTAAACGTAAACCGAATAAAATGGTATAAAGAAAGACAAACAGTTCAGTGTGCAATCATTCTATTGGAAGACGGAAAACGGTAGCTCTCCTACGCCGCCAACCAGCTAGCTCGCCTACACCACCAACCCGTCAGCTCGCCTGCACACAACTCGTCGGCACAGCCAATCCGCCGGCTCGCCTACACCGCCAGCCCTGCAGCTCGCCAGGCCAGACAACCGGTCAGCCCACCAGCACCACCAAACGCTCGCCAGCCCGCCAACTCGTCGGCACCGACAAACCCGCCAGCCCACCAACACCACCAGCCGCCAGCTCACTAGTACCAGCAGCCGACAACCAAGGATGAATACCGACGAAGAAAGATACATACTGTACGTCAGGGAGAAATACGGACCGTCCCATCAGGAAATAGCAGCCCAAGCAGTCGCAATCTTGGAACAAATGTTAGAATCCAGCCCGGAAGATTTCCCGCTAGCAGCAAAGGAACTCGGAGAAATTTTAGGTAACTATAAAACCAATCCGACAAAGAAAACCGAAACCTTCGCGGCCCTGCTAGACCTACAGTACAATATGATAATAAAAACGTTGTAAGAAAAAAAAATATTTTTTTTGCTCTTCCCTTTTAATTTTATAATTTCTTTCCGAAAAATCAACCCAAACAAATATATTTTTCTTTAAATAAACTGATGAAAAAAAACATATATATAAAATTTGTTCAATATTAATTGTTCCATATAAGAAAGAAAGTCCGCTCAAGAAAGAAAAAAGGTTGTTGATGCAAATTCAAAAATTTAAGTTGATTTACTCTTTTCCTTTTTTTAACGGATACATACTCCTAAATGACGAAGATAAAACAGAACATAGAAAAACTACAAATTATTAATGATAAATTGCAACAAAGCTCTAATAAACTTCGGACGTGTAGCTTAACTCAACTTAGACTTCAAGCAGAAAATTGTTTTAAAGAAATTCAGCAAGAAATTGACGACCCCAAGGGAAAATATACAACCAATGAACTGATAACTTTCCGCAAGGTTTCTCAAAACTTGTTTACTAACATTAAAACCAGAATAGAAGTAGACATACTGAATAACTCAATAGAGACATTGAATAGCATAGAATCTAACATTAAAGAAAGCGACCCCGAAGAGTCGAGTGACTCTAATAAAACTCTATATAGCACATTTGAAGACAAAGATAACAAGACGGCATTCGACATTTGTAAAGTATTTAACTAAGAAAGATAGATAGAAGAGCGTTACGCACCTGTAAAATAAGCACCGCAAAAATACATGTACAAATTATGTTAGAATAAATTTAGTCGTAAACGAAAAGCCGAACGGAAAACAGGTTATATTGAGTGGCGATAATTTCACATACAAGTTACCGCCAGCCAACAGAAACGCTGACGTTATCAACGCCGCAGTTAACGTTCCCACGGCAAATGCAACATGAACGCGCAACACGTGGATGAAGCCAGACGCTGACGCAGCGAAGAGCACTAACAAATTATTAAATAAATCAAAGACAGTCTTGTTCTAGCTGACAAATGGTTCACACCTTTTTTAAAAAGCCCCTAGCGGAAAGAAAATCGAAACTTGCATAAGAAAATACTATTTTCCACGAATGAGAAGAATAATTAACAATTATGTTAATTTATGTGAAATACGTAATACAGAAAAGTATGAGAGGAATCCGCATATTTATCCGCATAGGAATCATTGACAAGAAAACACCAATACCACAGTACCCAGGACAGATAATTCATATCGATATATTCTTGTACAATCAAAATAATTTATTCATATCGTCAATTGATAAATTTTCGAAATATTTGATACTTAAACCGATTAAATCGAAATCGATTTTACATGTTAAAGACACGTTGTTAAATTTATTATATGAATGGAATTTACCAGAACAAATTGTTATGGATAGCGAGAGTTCGTTTGTGTCAAATGTAATGGAACAGGCAATTAAAAATTTATTAATGAAAATTTTCAAGACACCAGGAGAAGTCGAAAGAGCACATTCTACGATACGAGAAATAACTAGATGCATTCAAGCCTTAAATCCAGAAATGTCAATCATTTGTTTAATTCAGCAATCAGTATTTAAGTATAATAACACTATACATTCGTTTGCGAAGAATGCCCCAAGGAATATATATTTAGGAGAGATTAATGAAGAACAAATGTCGTATAGAGAACGAGCATTACGAAAGGAAAAGATGAATGAGAAAATTATAAAGTTATATGAAGCGAAGCAAAGCAAAATGAAAATTGAAAATTATGATGAGTATGAACCGAATGCGTATGCATATGAAAAAGACAATTCAGCAAATAAGAGTAACAGTAGATATCAAATCGTGAAAGTAAAGGAAAATCATGGAACGTATATTATCGACACAAATGGAAGAAAGATACATAAAATGAACTTACGAAGATGTAAAACAAAGAGAACTGAAACAAATGAAACATAAAAAAATCAATAATAATAATAATAATGAATGAACAAGTTAAGATGACATCGCAGCACGAGTTAAGATGACATCGCAGCACGAGTTAAGATGACATCGCAGCCAGAGTTAAGACGACAACGCAGCATGGGAACCTGCAACGCAGCAAAACTCCGCCAGCGAGCATCGAGAACCTGCAACGCAGCAAATTCCGCCAGCGAGCAACGCACCAGCAGCGATTCAAACCAACAGTTCATATTCAGACGCGAAAATACCGTCCGTTCGGCAACTCTGCCGGTCAACGGAAATAAAGAGAAGTTATTTTTTTTCATCTCTTCTGGACACTGTCCATTAACTGGCGCCCGAATAGGGACCGTGCTATGTGAAAAATAAAGTGAAGGTGCAAGTGAAAAGTAACCACGTTAGAGTGAAAGTTAACACCAAATCCTAAACTTAAAAAGACTTCCTGATCGCCGAATGCAGCCGTGTGAAAAGGATCCCGAGTCACCTGTGCAGTTGGCAGCTCACGCAGGACAAAAAGGAACCATCCATCACACTGAGAAGGAGGACTTTCATAGCCGGTTTCCCAGAAAAAAACAATACATCCGAAATTCAAAAGACATATTTTCATTGAACCAACATTTACTTCTGACTTTATTAAGGATAGATTCAAAAAAGTAATCAATCCAAATGTAATTAATGGAATTCAGTCAGACGAACAAACAATGGGAATTGTCCAAGAGGTTTATAAAATTCTCTAGAATCCAAAAACAGTCAAAGCTAGATTTTCCCAAATACAAGTACAAGACCTATGCGATGAAGAAACACAAATTGAAGAAATCAAAAATATTCACAATTTTGCTCACAGAAATGCTAAGGAAAACTCATTGCAATTTATAAAAAAATTCTACTTTCCCGGAATGAGAAAAAGTATTCAAAACATTGTAAAAAATTGTATGTAAAACGGAAAAATACGAGAGAAAACCCCAAGAATTTATACCAGTAAAAACACCAATACCGACATATCATGGAGAAATTATCCATATCGACATATTTGCTTATAACGCAAACTTTTTATTTATCTCATCAATAGATAAATTTTCAAAATACGTTAAAATACGACCGATAAAATCGAAATCCATCGCTGATATAAAGGAAGTTTTACTACAACTCCTATATGACTGGGACTTACCAGCTCAAATTATATTAGATAACGAATGTACATTTGTCTCAAACGTTATCGAACAACCAATACTAAACCTAGGGCGTCGGTAAACACCAATGCTGTCAATGGTACCGGCGCAAAAAACCAACAACAACTACGGAGCCACGCGTAGTTATCCCAAGGCTGAATGTCACCAATTGCGGCAATACGTCGACGGCAACGATGTCGAGTTGGCAGCTCACGCAGGACAAAAAGGAACCATCCATCACACTGAGAAGGAGGACTTTCATAGCCGGTTTCCCAGAAAAAAACAATACATCCGAAATTCAAAAGACATATTTTCATTGAACCAACATTTACTTCTGACTTTATTAAGGATAGATTCAAAAAAGTAATCAATCCAAATGTAATTAATGGAATTCAGGCATACGAACAAACAATGGGAATTGTCCAAGAGGTTTATAAAATTCTCTAGAATCCCAAAACAGTCAAAGCTAGATTTTCCCAAATACAAGTACAAGACCTATGCGATGAAGAAACACAAATTGAAGAAATCAAAAATATTCACAATTTTGCTCACAGAAATGCTAAGGAAAACTCATTGCAATTTATAAAAAAATTCTACTTTCCCGGAATGAGAAAAAGTATTCAAAACATTGTAAAAAATTGTATGTAAAACGGAAAAATACGAGAGAAAACCCCAAGAATTTATACCAGTAAAAACACCAATACCGACATATCATGGAGAAATTATCCATATCGACATATTTGCTTATAACGCAAACTTTTTATTTATCTCATCAATAGATAAATTTTCAAAATACGTTAAAATACGACCGATAAAATCGAAATCCATCGCTGATATAAAGGAAGTTTTACTACAACTCCTATATGACTGGGACTTACCAGCTCAAATTATATTAGATAACGAATGTACATTTGTCTCAAACGTTATCGAACAACCAATACTAAACCTAGGGCGTAGGTAAACACCAATGCTGTCAATGGTACCGGCGCAAAAAAACCAGCAACAACTACGGAGCCACGCGAAGTTATCCCAAGGCTGAATGTCACCAATGGCGGCAATACGTCGACGGAAACGATGTCGACATTAACGGAGCTGGAGCTGATCCGCAGCTCCTTGGAAGAAAGTCGGAAAAGTTTGGAATATGCCAACATTACAAACAACCGACTGGTGGAGGAGTTGAGCGCACTACGTATGCTCATACAAGTGAACGCTGAGGAGGCACGCAGCCGTGAAGCAGCGTTGCGGGAGGACCTGTGCAGAGAACGGAAGGAGCGAGAAAATATGTCGGCCATGCTGGCATCTCTGTTCGAAAACAACGCAAGCCCAAGCAACAGTGCCTGGCCTCAACAACGACAGCTGGAGCAACAGCAGCAACACCAGCGCACGAACCAACCGCACCAACAACATCGGCGGTCGGAGCAGGCGGAACGGCAACGACAGCAGCAGCAGGGCGAGGAGGCGGAATCAGCTATCCCGCCTCGTGATCAGGAAGGCGGCTCCTGGGCCGAAGTGGTGTGCCGAAAGCCGGCACGCCAGCAGGCTGCCCAGCAGCAACAGCAGGCGCAACAGACACGAGCTCCCCAACGCCAGGCAACGGCCGGGTCGTCGGCGCCCCAGAGCCAGCGCCAACTACAAGGGCCCCAGAGCCAGCTCCAACAACAACAACGGCGCCCTAGGCTGGACGCGATTGAGGTGACGCCCAGTGCAGGACAGACCTGGGACTCAACCTACCGGGCGATTCGAAAGGCTGCCGAGCTGTCGGATTTGGAGGGAGTCCTGGGGGTCGGTCGGCGCACCTCGCGCAACCGGCTGGTGATGGAGCTGGCAGCTGGTACGGACACCATGACGGTGTACGGCCGAGTCCGAGAGGTTTGTAACCGGAACAACATTACAAGTCATCTGGTGACACAAACCGTGGAGCTCCGCATTGAGGATGTGGACTTTTTGCGGCCGGGAAGGACGTGGCGGAGGCACTATCACAGATGCTGAAGGAGACGGTGCCAGAGACGGAGGTCCGGATGCGGGAGGCCTGGAACGGCACCCAAACGACCCGGGTGCGCGTGTCGGAGCTAGTGGCGGAACGAGCGGTGGGCCAACAACTGAAGATTATGTACACGTCGTGCCGGGTGTACAAAGTACAGCCCCTGACGTCAGACCCACAGCGATGTTACCGCTGCCTCCAGTTCGGCCATCTGAAGGCCAAGTGTCGGAGCGAGGTGGACCGATCGGAGCCCTGCATACGGTGTGGGGTAACGGGCCATCTGGCTCGGTCCTGCACGGCTGAAGTCAGCTGCGCAGTATGCAAGGGCCCTCACCGGGTGGGCAGCGCAAACTGCAAACCATAAAGATCCTCCAAGTCAACCTTGGGCGAAGCCGTGCTGCACAGGACATCATGCTGCAAACGGCGAGGGAAATCGGCGCGCAGGTGGTCATCGCTTCCGAACTGTACAAACCACCTATGAACAACGCGCGATGGGCGACTGATGGGGGACAAAACGTAGCAGTGATAGCCACGGGCGCGTATCCCATCCAGCGTCTTTGGGGAAGTCCAGTCCCCGGACTGGTAGTGGCTACTATCGCTGGAGTTACATTCGCCAGCTGCTACGCTGCCCCTAGCATCGGGACGACACAGTTTGGCGAATTCGTGGATGCGGTCGAGATGTCGCTTGTGGGCCACCCCACAGTAGTACTGGCTGGCGATTTTAACGCCTGGAGCCAGAAGTGGGGAAGTGCCCGCACCAATCGCAGAGGCGACATCCTCATGGCTGCTGTAGGCCAGCTTCAACTGGAGACGCTCAACCGTGGCCACGAGCCCACATTCAAGGGCAACGGGGTCGCACGGGAGAGCATCGTGGACGTCTCATTCGCAAGCGCGCCGATAGCCCTGGATGACTGGAGGGTCAGCAGCCGGTAATATTGCATTATTC
Organism: Anopheles maculatus; assembly: GCA_002091835.1. NCBI lineage: Eukaryota > Metazoa > Arthropoda > Insecta > Diptera > Culicidae > Anopheles > Anopheles maculatus. The sequence goes on along the minus strand of KZ062067.1, from coordinate 206,903 downwards.
GACAGATTCAGCAGCAAGTTTTCCAAAAAGAATGGAACCAATTATCTAAGGGTGTTCCCGTATCGAATAATTCTAGCCTCAAGAGGTTCCATGTATTCAAATCTTCAAAGGATGTTATGAGAGTTGGGGGAAGACTTACCAATGCCACACAATCGTATGACAGCAAACATCAACGTATTCTACCGGGAACACATCCAATATCATCGTTGATCATCCAACAATATCACGACAGAAATCTACATGCAGCTCCACAACTTCTTCTAACACTGGTGAGGCAAAGATATTGGATCATAGGGGCCAAATTACTCGCAAGACGTATAGTTCATCAGAGCAATTCATGGCAGAAATTCCTAAATCTCGTGTAACTCCAAGTCGTCCATTCTCCAAGGTTGGCATCGACTACTGGGGTCCGATCAGCTTATCACCTATCCACAGACGAGCGGCAAGGCATTTGTCGCAGTATTTGTGTGCTTTGCGACAAAGGCTTTGGAAGGTTGTTCCGCTGAGTTGGAAGGTTGTTCCGCCCTTATCCAATACATGAATTACTATAGTCGTCCAAAACGAATTATCAGTGATCGAGCTACTTGTTTCACATTAACAGTGTTTGAAGCATTCTTGAAAAACCACAATATTGATCATGTTCTTAATGCCACCGGATCCCCACAAGCCAAAGGCCAAGTCGAAAGGATTAATCGCATTATTCGCCCCATTTTGAGTACGTTATCAAACCCCAATGGTCATGCCGATTGGATCGCTCAATTATTATCCACGGAATTTGCACTTAATAACACAATTCATAATTCAACCCATCTATTCCCATCCCATCTATGCTTCTATTTGGTGTAAATCAACGAGGTCCTAACGTAGACGGATTAACCGAATATTTAGATGATAAAAACAAAAGTTTGCCAGAGCTAGAAACAATACGAGCAGAAGCTTCAACTAATATATTGAGATCTCAGCTAACTAATGAAAGATAACTTGCGAAACACCATCGTCTTGCTCCGGTGTTTGAAGAAGGAGAGTTTGTAGTTATTAAGAACATAGATAATACTGTTGATTCTAACAAAAAACTGATAGCTAGGTATAAAGGTCCATACGTTATTCACAAATGGTTATCTAACGGCATATAGTTACGCTGACCGACTAAGCTGCGCGACACCGACACGCGTAAGCACAAACGCCAGACAGCGCATCAGATGCCAGACAGCGCTTCGGATGCCAGACAGCGCTTCGGATGCCAGACAGCGCTTCGGGTGCTAGACAGCGCTTCGGATACCGGACAATGCCGCACGTCATCGGATGCCGCCCTCACGTGTTCACCGGTTAGGGTTACAGCTAGGGCCAGGTAGGGATAGCGTCGATTAGAATAAGATCATTTGAATATGTTAGTCTTAAGCTGGACTCGAAAGAGTGATGTTTGTTCAACAATAAAACATCAACAATATAATTATATATGTGATACGAGACATTGACGGAATTCAAATGACACAAAAACCGTATAATGGAGTTTTGGAAGAGGACAAGTTAAGGAAATGGATCGTGCCTCTGGCCGGAGATTGATCGAACCGTGCTCATAAAGCTACACTGAGCCATGTACTGTTCAAGAAAATTGAGGTCAATTTAACGTCAGGGTGGCCGAGCTGTAGAAATCAAATTTTGAAAACGGCAATACCTCTACACCTTGTGCAAAATGTCAAAACCTTGTTACGTCAAAACGATGAAGTACTTCATCAGTTTTCTGACATGTGTCATAAAAATATAACCGCCATTATGGATTGAAAAGCTGAACCAGACGCATCTTCCGATTCTTCCGTCTTCCGAACCCGAAAAGTTATAAATTTACATCTTGGACATTGATGGAAGTCCCATAGAAAGCCCATAAAAACCAAATGGACATAAGGCTCGACTGGTGGCTAAAGGTTGTAGTCTGCAACCAGGCAATGATTACAAGGAGCGGTTTTCTCCTGTGGTGCGGTATGAGTCGATACCTTCGCTTATAGCCTTACCAGCACAAAGTGGCATGGATATTGAGCACATAGATGCTGTTTTCTGCATTTCTGCAAGGCACAATGGACGCTGAAATGTATGTTCAATAACCGGAAGGCTGTGGCGATGGCTCAGGAGGAGTGTATCGTCTTGATAGGACTGTGCGTTGTCCTGACTATGGACCAAGTTCAGGTGTTGAAGTTGTTGCGGTCCATACTCCAGCATACCATCTCCTGAATATCTTGACAGCTGTCATCGTCTGGCAGCTGGAAACTCGTGGTTTTCCTTCACTCTCTCGTCTCACGCGTTACCATGCATACGTTTAAAATAAAGCATCTGAGTCACTAGTTAAATCAACAAAAATCTATAATATATGTAGGAGAGAAAGTGAGAATGGAAGGATAGTAGATGAGAAGTGAGAGTATAAAAGGAAGCCGATTAGAAGACACAAGAGAGAGTCGAAAAGATAGAGTGATCGAGGTAAAATGCAGATGCTTTTCAGGTGTTAGATGGAGAATTTAAATGCACCATAGCCGTAAACAGTCATACCAAATAAGCATCGATTTGTGTATGTGCAGCCACTAACCTCGAACTACTTGGTGTCGATCTTGACGATTTATTCGACCTATGGTCAGTCCCTATCGACACCTTTTGCTGTCAGGCTAAAGACAAACAAAAAAAGTCTGAAAAAGATTACAAAATAGCGTGCAATAATCTAGAAGTAGATATTAAAGCTGAAGCACTTCAGTCGATACCACTCCGTTTCAGCGAGTTATCATCAGCAACAGATTCAGACTCCAGTTTAAAACGAGTTACCGATTATATACAGCGCGGATGGCCCAACAAGACCACCTTTACAGGCGAACTCTCTCGTTTCTATGCTTGTAAGGATGTATTATCTACCGATGGATGGATGCATTCTTTTTGGAGAGAGTGTGATGGTTCCACGATCGTTGCAGAAACGTTGTCTCCAACAGATACACCATGGTCATCCGGGTATGCAGCGGATGAAATCCCTAGCACGAAGTTTCGTGTATTGGTCATCATTAGACAATGATATCGAAGAATGGGTTCGAACCTGCAGCGCTTGCCAATCAGTCGTGAAATCGTCCCCGCACATGAGCTCATCATGCTCCGCAGCTACAGCTCCTTGGCAACGCGTCCATGTGGACTGTTGGTGACGCACCGATATGCTGTCCCAAGCCGAACAAAAAAAAAAGGGTAACAAAAAAGTAACAAAACAACATACAAATCGATCGGAAAATCGACCCATCCAAATACTCGGTTGGATCGGTCAGCAGTTTTTTAGTATAAATTAGCCAGTAAGAGCCAGTAAGCTGTATTCTAAGACAACCATTCATTGAGTGTTTATTGATGTCGCAGGTAAGCTTCCGGTCCTCATGTTAGCCGAAAATATTCAATTCAAGTCGGAGGTAAGCTTCCGGTCTTGAGAGATCTGAGTCGGGGGCATCCTCCGGTGTCGCCGACAAACGTACGCGTAATAAGAAACGTCCGTCGGAAGCGACGACTCATGCGCGTACACGTACAAGCGCGCCATTCCCACGATACGCCCCGAATTCTAGATTTAAGGAATTTATGCTGACGATTTGGTCAGCATAAAATTAGTATATTAGAACGTAACTTTTAATAAAAATTTGTATTCCATCAAGACAAGTCCTTTGTATTGTATCTAAGTCGGAGAGCAGCACTCCAGTCTTAGGTGGCACGCCCTCGTTAAGTGTTAACTTACCTTATCCTGGACGAATGGAAATACACAAAACGAAGCCTTGAGTCAATCGGTGTGGCTACAGATACAAGGGCCAAACGAAAGCTGATGGATTTAAAGAACCTACGATCGGTCGAGACACTTGACCTTCCGATGCAAAGCGTAAACGCAAGGTACTTGAAATCAAATACAAGCATCTTAAAAACACAAATCTAGAAAGCTACTATAATGCGGTTCCAACAGTTCTTTAAGGATTACCGCATGCGTATCTAATTCAAGGCACAGAATTTCGATCAGGAAAACCTGACGAGCCTGTAGCGCATAAAATTAGTGTCGCGTACGCAACGGTCCACATCGTTTTGACAGCGGAGCGGAGCAGAATCACTCGCAGAGCCGCGGACACAATTCGCTACGGGCGAATTCGCTCGAGAGAAATGTTCTCACCTGAACTCTCGCTAGCAGCGGTGAAGGGTGATTGACCGAAAGACTAGCAGCTAGGAGATAATCGCGCGCGCGATTAGGCCTCTTTCCATACGCAGCGGATGAACGCAGCTAATTTGAAATTTTCAGTTAGAGTAAAAGTGTTAAAGTAAAACATTAACTCCAGAATTGTTAAAATCTGCCGAAATATCCGAAACGCGTAATAACTGGGGAGCGCTTGTTGCTGGACGCAACAACTAGGATGGGCTTATTTTAGGTGGAAATGCACCACCCAGAACAAACAATATTTTCACACTCGTAGAAAAGACCGATGAAGTCGAAACGGCTATGACCGAAATGATGGGCCAATTCATTTCCACAGAAAGATTTGGCGTAACACCTTCTGCGAAAGTAATATCGCAAGAAAACGATCGCGCGTTAAAAATAATGAACGATACGCTCAAAAAAAAAAAAGGATAACGGTTACAAGATCGGTCTATTATGGAAACATAATACTCCGAATCTCCCAACCAGCGACTTAAAAGCCTAGAGAAAAAAAAATGGAAAAAGACGAGACACTAATGACATGGTAACACAATGCAATACAAGCGTACGTTCAGAAAGGATACGCTAGAAAGGGTACACCCGAGGAGCTTCTTAATAAGAAAGACAAAATCAACTACATTCCTCATTTTGCCGTTGTTAACTACAACACACCCGTACCAAAACCGCGACCGCGAAAACTCGTTTAAATAGTGTGTGAAAAAACTATATACAAAGTTGTATGGGAAACTTCAAACAGTGATTTTAGGCAGAAAAACATTAGTTTCCGGCCCGTCTAAGTGCTTATTGGTGTAATTTTGCCCAACGAAGACATTTGGAACGTTTTCTCTGAGAAATAAAGTGAAATAGTGCGAAAAAACTGTAAAAAAGTGTGTGCAAAACATGTGGTCGAAATGACAGTTAACCTTTGGGTACGAAACCAAAATCCTGACCGTTTGACAACCGTCCAAAAATAACCCTCGCTTGTCGGCCACAAGTATTATTCGGGATGGACTCGAAGGCGAGAAGCTCTAAAAAGGCTTCACCCACACCATCAGCCCGGCTGCCCGAGACAGCGGAGCCGAGTAGCTCGGCACGTGTCACGCGAAGTTCGGCCGCCAAGGCGACACCGGGACCTTCTAAGAAGCTCTCAACTGTGAGCGTCAGTCCATTGGGGTTGTCGGAAGATTTGTTGCCCTCCGATACAGATGACTCTGATTACGACTACGAGAACGACAGCTACGAGCGTCTTGCCGAGGACTATGATATCTTGGCAGAGGAGCTCGAGGCAAAGGAGCGACTATGGCGTAAAGAGCTGGAGCTGGAGCTGCTGACGCAACAATGCTGTCCCTCGCCTCAGACGAAAAACGAAACGGTCAAAAAGACGATCCGCTGTTCCTCGCCTCAGACGAAAAACGAAACGGTCAAAAAGACGATCCGCGGTCCCACGCCTCAGACGAAAAACGAAACGATCAAAAACGATCCAAATGCTGACCGCGAATCGGTCAGCATTTTAGTAATATGAGACGTCACAATCAGCTGCTTCATTGGAGCCCATCTACTAAAGCTACCTCACCAAAACAGGTAACTTCAGAACCTACTCGTACTGACCTGAGTTCTTCTAAATTGCAATTACAGAAGGAGCGACCACATGCAGACACAAAGGACGAAGTCGACAAAACAAACCTGTCTGAGGACGAAAGCTGTAACATACACTCAAAATCATATGATACAATTCTTTTTCGATACGTGCCAGTCATCTTACACGGAAGAAAGAAAAATATCAAAACGATTGCCTTCTTAGACGACGGATCATCTGGAACCTTTATGGAACACGAATTATTCGAGGAGCTAGGCCTTGGTGGAACACCGCACCCATTATGTTACGATAAACCGATAAGAACGATAAACCCTTCGAGAGAAATAGCCTCCAACAAAGAATGCCAAAACCAAGAAACGAACCCACGGAAGTTGACCCGACTATTAGAATTCGTCTCACATTAAATAATTAGGAAACCGAAAACGAACCACTAGAGGAAAATTTTTACATGGATGGCGAAGAAGATCCAGAAACCTGAAACATGACTTTTTACATTATTTAGCCATTCACAATAGCAATAAAGAAAAACTTAAAATTTTAATTGATACAGGAGCAAACAAAAATCTTTTAAAAGTCACCACGTTATTGAAAAACACTAGAATGAAATCAAACAACAAGATGGTTGATATCAAAACAAAACGAACAGCGAGACTGCTCGGTTCCGAGTTTTCCCCAATAACAATTTACGAACACGATTTTAATCCACACTTTGACGGAATAATTGGATCCGAAACACTATCGGAACATAACGCAAAAATCAATTACAATAATGGCACCATCCAATTAAAAAATAAAACAATTAAATTTTCAAAATACTTCCTAGAAAACAATTTAATAAACTCGATACAGGTAGAAGACCTTATGAGAATTATCAGAACAAATCACCTATCCAATAACGAAGAAAAACTTCTTTTCGAGATAGTTCATAAACATAATGGTGTAATTTTGAAGGAAAATCAAAAATTAACAGCCACCTTAAATGTCAAACATAAAATCACCACATGATAGGCCGGTTTACACGACAACCTACAGATAACCTCATGCACATAAGGAAACCGTAAAAGAACACATAAAGGAAATGTTAGAAAACGGAATAATTGCACATTCTAACTCCCCATGGAATGCCCCTATTTGGATCGTACCGAAAAAATAGGATGCATCTGGCAAAAAAAAGTTTAGAGTCGTAATCGATTATAGAAAATTGAACGACATAACAATTGACGATAAATTTCCCAATACAGATTGAGAAAATTTTGGACAATTTGGGAAAATCTAACTATTTTTCTACCATCGATCTCAAGTCAGGTTTTCATCAAATAATCTGACAATGCTAGTGTTTTAGCTGCATTAGAACATGGGCAAATTAAAGACCCGCACATTCAATCAATAAAAACAACATAACCATCTGTTGGATACCAAGCCACATCGGAGTTACAGGAAACGAAAAAGCAGATAGACTCGCTAATCAAGACCGAAAATCATCAGATATAAATACACATCCCTTATCCACAAGGCATGCAATTAAAAAGTGCAAATACGAGTGTTAGGAAAAAACGATGACTTTCGGTTATGACCCTATTTCCCCCCTTGACCGAGAAGGCCTATTTTCCAGGTCCTTCAACTGGTATTTCGGTCAGTCCAACGACTGAAAAAATATACCCTGGATGCACTGTCTTACCCGCTATTCAGGACGAGACGTACACTCTGTTAGGTGCGACAAGTCCTTCCTTTGGGAATACAGTCCCTAATTCGGCATCTGATTACTTCGTGGCGGTTATGACGTATTATCGTCTACTTAAACTTCATCTTATGGGAGGCGGAAGGGTGTCGTACGACGAACAATCCTTCGTCTCACAGATTGAAAGTTATGGGTTCTCTGTACCTAAGTCATTGGCTTTGTACCTCGCTGGGTTTGGTGACACCAAGATCCCATCTGGTAGAGATCTCAAATTTGATCACCAGGTTCCTGAGTGCAATTCCAAATATTCGTGTCGGTTTTGCAACGCGCGTCACCATACACTGCTGCATATTACATCACCAGCACCAACAACCACACCTTTCGATCAACCGAATTTTCCGGTAAAAATCTGCATGTCAGCACAATCAGATGAGATCCAGGGAGGCGACATGGTATTACTAGAAACCGCCATAATCACAATTGTAGACGACCATGGCCAGCAAATCAAAGCACGAGCGCTGTTAGACTCCGGTTCTACTTCAAACTTCATCACGGAGTCATTGGCTAAACGTCTGCAAACGCCGCAGAAAAGGGTCATAGCCGGCATTGGGCAAGCAGTACAGCAAGTTAAAAACTCTATCGTGGCTACTATTGAATCTCAAAATCAAGAATTCAACACTAAAATGGAATTCTTTATTTTAAGGGCACCCACATCAGACATTCCTTCGGCTCCAATTGACGATTCTTCATGGCAGGTTCCTGACGTTACACTGGCTGATGCAAATTACCACACTCCAAGCCAGATCGATGTGGTAATTGGTGGGCAGGCCTTCTGGGAACTGCGTACAGGCCGCACTTGGTTCGGGCAAACTATGGCTTATGGAAGCACCGTTTGGTTGGGTGGTTGCCGGAAATGCAACGCACAAGAACGTATCACCCAATAGGACTGCGTTAGTGAATGCTGCTATCGTATCAGAATCACTCGAAGCCATGCTACAGCGTTTTTGGGAGCTAGAAACGGTTGACGACGATCCTGCACTCTCAGTACAGGAAAATTACTGTGAGGAACACTAAACATCCACAGTAAATCGAGAACCTTCGGGCAGGTACGTGGTCAGACTCCCCCGAAATGTTAATAACGGTGCAACCTTGGGTGCTTCACGAGAAATTGCGGATCGTCGCTTGCTGAGCGTAGAACGTCGATTGAGATCCAATCCTGAAATGGCGAAGGCTTACAGTGCATTCATGGAAGCATGTTAGGAAAAAACGATGACCAAGCGGAATTATTTGCAATACGTTGATTTATTCGCCGTAGACCAAAAAATTCCGCTTGGTCATCGTTTTTTCCTAACAACGAGCTTACCAATGCTTGGCAACACACATGGATACAGGACACATCAAATAAACTAAGATTCATCAAAACATCCACAACACCATGGCCAGATCTCCAGAATAGCAAAGACCAACAGGTCATTTCAAGGCTAAGAATCGGACACACCCACTTACCACATAGTTATTTATCCTCAAAAGAATCTCTACCAATCTGCAGATTCTGTGGAAATCAAACCACAGTTCGACATCTTCTAACAGAATGCTACGGGTACATTATTTAAAAAAAAAGTGTAATTTGGATGATAATATTGACGATATTTTGTCTCCTGATGACAAAAAACAGAAATATCTTCTGAGATTCCTCAGGAAAGCGCGTATATAATGAACTCAGCACTCCAATTTTATACGTTTTCGGAAAGGAGAAAAATTTGAAAATACCTTTACATTTTTACTACCCTACACCTGCCAAGCGCAGAGTTAACAACATAACGACAGAGAAAAATATAAGGACCACACATCTGAACGAGACAGAAAGACGAAGAAAAGAAAAGACGCCTCAGGTCAATAAAAGTTTAGATTAGTCATAGACTACCGCAAACTAAATCAGAAAACAATTTCAGACAAATACCTTATGCCTGAAATTTCAAGCATTCTTGATCAGCTAGGAGATAATCAATATTTTACAACCCTTGACCTTGCATCAGGGTTTCACCAGATAAAAATACACGCAAAATACGTAGAAAAAAATGCATTCTCAGTTAATTTCGGGAAATACTAATTCGTACGAATACCCTTTGGACTCAAAAACGTACCATCGATTTTTCAGCGAGCGATGAACGATGTTCCTCGCGAACATATAGGAAAACGTTGCTACGTTTACGGTGATGACGTAGTCATTTTCGGTAAAAGCCTAGAGGAGCACAACGAAAATTTGAGATTTGTTTTGCACACACTACAGAAAGCCAATTTGAAGGTACAAACAGACAAGTCGGAATTTTTGCATACCTCAATCGAATTTTTAGGGTATATAATAACACAGAGAGGTTAACCGAATGAAAAGAAGATAGAGGCAATAAAAAATGACCCGAACCAAAATCAGTTAAGGAACTAAGAGGATTTTTAGGATTGCTAGGATACTACAGACGTTTTGTCAAAGATTTTGCTAAAATAGCAAAACCACTAACAACAGTTTTTAGAGGGGAGAGAAACTCTACCAAAAACAAAACAATCGTGTTAAATGCAGAGTAAAAAGAAACATTCGAAAAAATGAAGTATACATATTTATCAAAGATAAAATCTTTTAAGGAAAACACAAACCAATTTTCAAGAAAGGAAATGCTCAGGAAAATAGAAGAGTAACTGTAAAGAACGAAAAGAATCAATTTATTCACAAAAATAATATAAAAAATATTAACATTCCCAAATCCTAACTAACCAATATTGTTAACCTTCCATTCTAGAATCCCTTCTATACTAGCATCTATACAGATTATCAACTTAGAGAAAAACCCTGTTGCAATTATTAACCTAGGGAAAGGAAAAATTGTACAATTGTACAATTGTACAAGAAAATATCATCCTGTTCTTCAAGAATCCAAGTTTGGTTGGATAGTGACTGGAAACGCACCTATTTCAACACCATCATCATCAATGTTTGGTTGTATGTAGAACAGCAGTCACTGGCATTGACACCCTCATGCAAAATGCATCGAGCTGTAGTGTGGAAGAACAGGCGAGTGAAGACTTTTTCGTTAACACTACAATCGAGACCCATCTGGCAAATACATCGTACGTCTTCCTCGAAAGCCAAACATGACTGAATCACACAACCCATCTTATCTGGTTTCGTGTGGTTGTTCCTGTGCAGATCTTATCAACAATTCCCTATGGTGGCAGGGACCTAGCTGGATACGGTTACCTGAAGATCAATGGCCGAAAACCCCATTGTCGTACAACAATGAAGCTGCAGAAGCGGAGATGCGAGCAACAACAGTGGCATGTCCTGTAATGGAGATTAAACCACATCGGATCTTTGCGTTGTATTCGTCTTTTTCCAAGCTGCGACGAATGATAGCGTATTGGGTACAGTGTTATAACCGGCGGTACCGTCTTCGCAGTTATGAAACCAAGGGTCTAACAACAGCTGATCTCAACGCTGCAGAAAGAGTACTTTGTCGCCTGGCGCAACAGGATTGTTTTCATTCCGAGATAAAGATTCTGCAACAGTCGAAAGCGATTCCTGCAACATCAAAGCTGAATTGGCTGAACCCACGAATTGGACCTGATGGCATCATTAGAGTTGGAGGACGGTTAAGCAACGCATTGCTGTCGGACCACGAAAAGCATCCTATAATAGTCCCAGGCGCACATCCTTTAGCCATTTTGATGATGAAGCATTACCATCTCACACAACTACATGCTGGTCCTCAATTGATGTTAAGCATCTGTCCTCAACATTACTGGATCATCAATGGGCGAAATTTGGCACGGAAAATTCATCATGAATGTTACACGTGTTTCCGTGTGCGACCACCTGCAACCGACACCTTTATGGCGGATCTACCATCAGGAAGGGTAATAGCAGCTAGACCATTTTCCATCAGTGGAATTGATTTCTGCGGACCAGTACTAGTGAAGGGCACACACCGTCGAGCAACTCCAGTAAAGCCTTTGTGGCAATCTTCTTTTGTTTCACGACAAAGGCTGTTCACATCGAACTTGTGTCGAGCCTAAAAACAGAAGCATTCCTGGCAGCCCTTAGAAGGTTCATCGCTCGTCGTGGTGTAATCTTAGAGCTGTATTCGGATAATGGGACAACCTTCAAGGGAGCTACCAGCGAGCTGAACAAACTCTACCAACTTCTTCATTCCGAAGATTATCAAGGCAAGGTCAATGCCTGGACCCTGGAGCGCGGTATTAACTGGAACTTCATTCCGCCGCGCGCGCCGCATTTTGGTGGACTCTGGGAGTCTGCCGTGAAACCGGCCAAACATCATATCCTGCGCACCATGGGCTCTTCATCTTTTACTTTCGAGGACATGACGACGATACTGACGGAGATCGAAGGATGTCTCAACTCTCGTCCTATCACTCCGATGTCCGAGGATCCCAGTGATTTGACAGCGTTAACACCGGGACACTGCTTGACTGGTGAAAATCTACAATTGCTACCTTCAATCAACCTGACGCAGATTCCAATCAACCGTCTTACGCACTGGCAGATTATTCAGCAGCAACTCCAGCGGTTCTGGAAAAGATGGCGCACGGAATACTTGCAAAAATTGCAAGCGCGTAGTAAATGGTTAACGAAGGGGAAAGAGCAAGTAGGAGTAGGGTAACTGATCATCATTCATGAAGATAACGTTTAGCCTTCTAGATGGCCATTGGCGCGAATCACGAAGATCCACCCCGGAAGGGACAATATTATTCGAGTAATATCTGCCAAGACTATCAAGGGAAATGAAGTAACTCGACCCATAGCAAAAATCTGTTTGATTCCCGAGATTGATAGATCAGATCCAACGGAAGATAAAATTTAATAAATTTTAGGTGGCAGGATGTTGGATTTCTAAATAGGTTAGGGTAGGCGCCTAGAGGTAGGCTCAACGCACCCATCGTTCTTATCAGAGTCCGACACCCCAAATGTAAAAAATTGTGACGTCCGAGGAGATGGAGGAAAAGAAGAATTAAATAAAAAGATTAGTTCTGATCGGTCGGTCCTCGTGTCATAATCACAATGACGCACATAATCAGTGTTACATTTAGAAAACAATTTTACGGCGTCTTTTCTGCGCGCCACCACAGACAATGCGACTAATTTCAAAGGAACATCCAACACACTCAACGGTATATACCAGATGATGCACTCGGAACAACATCAGAAGACTGTTACATCCTGGTCTTTGGAACATGGTATAACCTGGAAGTTTATACCCCCTCGTGCCCCACATTTCGGCGGGCTGTGGGAGGCAGCAGTAAAGTCCATGAAGACTCATCTGGTACGTGTCGTGGGATCATCATCGCTATCGTTTGAGGATATGACTACGCTTTTGGCAGAAATTGAATGCTGTCTTAATTCCCGTCCGATCACCCCTCTGACTGATGACCCTTCGGATTTGAATGCTTTGACGCCTGGCCATTTTTTAATCGGTACGCATTTGAAGGATGTACCAGACGCTGATTCATAACATCTTCCCGAAAATCGGCTTTATCACTGGAGACACGTGCAGCAGTTAAAGCGACACTTCTGGGATCGCTGGCATAGGGAGTACCTACAGCTGCTTCAGAAACGTGGTAAATGGCAGAAAGTAAAAGAAGATCAATTTCAAGTAGGCACTCTTGTACTCATTAGAGAGGAGAATAACCCGGCAACACGTTGGCCATTAGCTCGGGTAGTAAAATTGCATCCCGGGAAAGATGGCATTACAAGAGTCGTTATCGTTGTAACGAGTAAGGGAACAACTATTACTAGGCCCATAGTTAAGCTTTGCATACTTCCTAAACTCGGTTAAAATTTATCAATTTTAAGGTGGCAGGTTGTTGAAAATTCAAATATGATAGCACAGGCCCATCTGGTAGCCAGGGGTAGTAGCAGTTTGAGTGACTTTGTAGGATTCCGCGGAGAATTGTTATCCATCACTAGCAGAGCACTGCAGCTCGCAGTGACTATGTTGAAAATAAAGTACAGAATTTGAGTTTGAGAGAAAATTAACAGTAAAGGCTTTGAAGACGAATTATTTTCATATCCCGAAATTTGTCCAGCTGTAGAATCCCTTATAGGTCCTTGGCGAGTAGCCGATAAGAGACACTCTTCAGCGTTCTCCGACAACATTTCGAACCCTTGCTGGATTTTTGGCTCCATCCCAGACCGGTCAATTTTGATTTTCCTTCCCTTCTCCTTCCCTAACAAAATTCCCCGGTGTAGGTCGGTACCCTACAAGAAGGAAGGAAGGTGCATAAAAATGATCTTAAAATTTAAACGTAAAAAAAACTATATTCACAGATTGATACCCAGCGTGATGGCACAAAATGTTACAATCAGTAGCCTGGAACCGATAATTGCATTTGATAGAGGAGAAGCCGAGTAGCAACGGGAATGACAATTTACGTACATCATTTCGAAATAGGAGCCATTCAGAATTGTTAAAGTATTCAAGTATTGTTAAAAGAATTTCATTCAATTGAAGAAACACACTTTACAAACCTAATTTCAGAAGCGTTCAAACCCATTTATGATACTTTAGGAAATATTTTACCGAGTACATTGGTTAGAACGAAACGTTGGGACACACTCGGAACGATCTGGAACTTCATTGCAGGAACGCCAGACGCAAACGACCTAAGATTAATCAATTCAACGCTAAATGATTTAATCACAAATAATAATGCTCAAATAATCATCAAAAATGATTTAACGACGAGGGTTTAAGAATGTTTAGAGAAAGTAAAACAATCTTTGAGTGTTATTAGTTCGACGGTAGAACTTTACTCATTAAATATAAACATTAACCTAAAATATTTAACCGAGAAGATAAGCATTATTGTGGAAAGCATAACGTTGGCAAAATTATCTATTACCAACTTACGCCTACCAAGTAAAAAGGAAACAGATTTTATAGTCGCAAATTTTAGAAATAGCATGTATCCGATACATACAGCTGTAGAAGCTTTATCAAAAACATCAACTAAGGTAGCTGTAAACAAGAACGAACTTTTATTAATGATACGCGTCCCTAAATAGGAATCACGAGTTTATCGAAAAATACAGATGTATGCGATTACGAATAGAAATAAGAAAGTTCATGTACCCAATTCCCTTTACCTATCATTCAAATCCCAAACGTTAGCGGTGTCAACATTGGAAGACGACATCTTTCTTTGCGGAAAATATTGAGGAAGACAACTCAACATGCATCTCGAATCTGATAAAAAAGTAAGCAATATTTTGATCAACAAGTCAATGGTTTCGACGCTAGTAATAGAGACCTCCAGTTCACCGATCCATTTACCGAAATTTGGAATAGAGGTTACACCTCGTAATAAAGTTGGAAAACCTGAGCATCGACTATCTACACGATCTACACAACGATTTGCGAAAGCATATGAACCAGATAAAATTAGAGAACAACAGTTTATCCTGGTCCTGGAAATGGTCTGTAAGCAGTATTATTACCACCCCGTTATTGGTACTGATAATAATTTCGGTGTATATCACCGAACTGTCATTGCTGCCGAACTTTGCCTTACTGTTGTAGCGACCGTGGTTACGTGTCACAGCGATGACCGGCACCAGCGACCGCTGTGCTGAACGACAAACTGTCAGTGTCAGACGGGTTTCCGGTAGTGGGAAAAAGTAGAAGATTCATTCCTTCTCGCGGCGTCCGAGCGAACAGACGGTTATCGGAGGGTTATGTGAATAAATTTGACGATTACAAATTAAAAAAGAAGTGCTTTATAAAATATTCATTCCTTCTCGCGGCGTCCTACCGAACAGATCGTATCAGAATATTCCGACAATAAAGATTTGACGAATCACAAATTAAAAATTTAGTACCACATTTCTTTGGGTGCTAAAACTGGTGACCCCGACGTGATCGTCAAATCGACTCCCTCTCGCGTTTTTATTGCTTCGTTTCACGCGGTTTTTCCGAAGTGCAGCGCGACGACCATATGGTGCAGTGTATGCGTGTTGTTGTGTTAGTGTTCCTCCGCCGCTTACCACTCAGTGTGAAAACGTGCCTGAACGTGTCACCGGCATTCCGCACACATCGACACAGGGAGAACAATCGTAGCCAAACGCTGCCGCATATAGTGCATCGAGTGCGAGAGGTGTTATCTGTTAGTGCGATCCTCCTCGAGTGCGATACTCAGCGAAGTACAACGCCGATTCTCTGGGAAAAGATTGGTGCAACATACCGACGCCGTGAAAGTGCGCTTTACAACACCCACGGAGCGTCCCAGCACGAAGCGAACCAGCGCAAGTACCGAGAACCAGACCCACGCCGTGGCATCCTTGGTTAACCTCACTCACACCATCGCAGAGCAAATATAAATAGATCAACAGTCACAACAAAAGAAGGAAGGAAGGTGCATAAAAATGATCTTAAAATTAAATCGTAAAAAAAACTATATTCACAGATTGATACCCAGCGTGATGGCACAAAATGTTACAATCAGTAGCCTGGAACCGATAATTGCATTTGATAGAGGAGAAGCCGAGTAGCAACGGGAATGACAATTTACGTACATCATTTCGAAATAGGAGCCATTCAGAATGAGCTTCAAGTATTGTTAAAAGAGTTTCATTCAATTGAAGAAACACTGTTTACAAACCTAATTTCAGAAGAGTTCAAAACCATTTATGATACTTTAGGAAATATTTTACCGAGTACATTGGTTAGAACGAAACGTTGGGACACACTCGGAATGATCTGGCACTGCATTGCAGGAACGCCAGACACGAACGACCTAAGATTAATCAATTCAACGCTAAATGATTTAATCACAAATAATAATGCTCAAATCATCAAAAATGATTTAACGACGCGGGTTTAAGAATGTTTAGAGAAAGTGAAACAATCTTTGAGTGTTAGTAGTTCGACGGTAGAACTTTACGCATTAAATATAAACATTAACCTAAAATATTTAACCGAGAAGATAAGCATTATTGTGGAAAGCATAACGTTGGCAAAATTACCAACTTACGCCTACCAAGTAAAAGTAGTGGAAAATTTTAGAAACAGCATGTATCCGATACATACAGCTGTAGAAGCTTTATCGAAAACATCAACTAAGGTAGCTGTAAACAAGAACGAACTTTTATTAATGATACGCGTCCCTAAATTGGAATCACGAGTTTATCGAAAAATACAGATGTATGCTTTGAGTGACTTTGTAGGATTCCGCGGAGAATTGTTATCCATCACTAGCAGAGCACTGCAGCTCGCAGTGACTATGTTGAAAATAAAGTACAGAATTTGAGTTTGAGAGAAAATTAACAGTAAAGGCTTTGAAGACGAATTATTTTCATATCCCGAAATTTGTCCAGCTGTAGAATCCCTTATTAGGTCCTTGGCGGGTAGCCGATAAGAGACACTCTTCAGCGTTCTCCGACAACATTTCGAGCCCTTGCTGGATTTTTGGCTCCATTCTCACATTTCCCTCAAGACCGGTCAGTTTTGGTTTTCCTTCCCTCCTCCTTCCCTAACAAAATTCCCCGGTGTAGGTCGGTACCCTACTATACCATAAAAAAACTATATTCACAGATTGATACCCAGCGTGATGGCACAAAATGTTACAATCAGTAGCCTGGAACCGATAATTGCATTTGATAGAGGAGAAGCCGAGTAGCAACGGGAATGACAATTTACGTACATCATTTCGAAATAGGAGCCATTCAGAATGAGCTTCAAGTATTGTTAAAAGAGTTTCATTCAATTGAAGAAACACTGTTTACAAACCTAATTTCAGAAGAGTTCAAAACCATTTATGATACTTTAGGAAATATTTTACCGAGTACATTGGTTAGAACGAAACGTTGGGACACACTCGGAATGATCTGGCACTGCATTGCAGGAACGCCAGACACGAACGACCTAAGATTAATCAATTCAACGCTAAATGATTTAATCACAAATAATAATGCTCAAATCATCAAAAATGATTTAACGACGCGGGTTTAAGAATGTTTAGAGAAAGTGAAACAATCTTTGAGTGTTAGTAGTTCGACGGTAGAACTTTACGCATTAAATATAAACATTAACCTAAAATATTTAACCGAGAAGATAAGCATTATTGTGGAAAGCATAACGTTGGCAAAATTACCAACTTACGCCTACCAAGTAAAAGTAGTGGAAAATTTTAGAAACAGCATGTATCCGATACATACAGCTGTAGAAGCTTTATCGAAAACATCAACTAAGGTAGCTGTAAACAAGAACGAACTTTTATTAATGATACGCGTCCCTAAATTGGAATCACGAGTTTATCGAAAAATACAGATGTATGCTTTGAGTGACTTTGTAGGATTCCGCGGAGAATTGTTATCCATCACTAGCAGAGCACTGCAGCTCGCAGTGACTATGTTGAAAATAAAGTACAGAATTTGAGTTTGAGAGAAAAGACCGTTTCACCCGTTGGCCAGAGGCAGTGCCGATTCCGGACATTACCGCAACCACCGTCGTCTCGGCACTTCTTTTCAACTGGGTCGCACGATTTGGCGTCCCGACCCACATTACCACCGACCAGGGGAGACAGTTCGAGTCCACCTTATTCAAGGAGCTGTCTCGGGCGCTAGGGACAAAGCACATCCGTACGACGGCCTATCACCCGCAGGCTAACGGATTGATAGAACGATGGCACCGAACTCTGAAGGCGGCAATATGCTGTAAAGACACCTCCCGGTGGAGCGAACATCTCCCGTTGATATTGCTGGGACTGCGTACCACCTACAAAAACGACATAAACGCATCGCCAGCAGAACTCGTATACGGTACGACCCTCACGATTCCCGCGGAGTTCGTCATAGAAACCCCTCCAACAGCTTTGATGGGCCAGTCCGATTTCGCCAAAACGATACGCGAAGCGATGAGCAGCATTCGACCGCCGAACACCGTATGGCACACTAACAGGACCGCATTTGTCCACGCTGACCTTAACAAGTGTTCACACGTGTTCGTACGCAACGACACCGTCCGGCCCGCACTAACCACTCCATATCACGGTCCTTACCAGGTACTGACCCGTAATCTCAAGTCATTCCAGATACTTCTGCACGGACAGCCCGCATTGGTCTCTGTGGATCGTCTGAAGCCAGCCTACACGGCTGAGGAGAACATCTCGGCGCAACCGCCTCATCTGCCAGACAACCAACTCTACACGAGCGGTGCCCACGATATGCCGCCGACTCTGCCACCGTCAAACGAACAACGACAGAAGAACCGGGACCTTGACACTTCGACACCCCAATCGTCGTTACCCACCCAGCCGGGGACCGCCCCGAAACACAACCGACCAACACCACGCACGCCGTCGCTACAAAGGACAGAACCAACCACCAGCAGCCCACCACCACCGATCTTGCGACGAGACGATCAACGGATATCGACCGGTGTCACCAGATCGAATCGGAAAGTCTTCATTCCTCTGCGCTACCGATGACACCGATCTGAGAGGGGAGTAATGTAGCGACCGTGGTTACGTGTCACAGCGATGACCGGCACCAGCGACCGCTGTGCTGAACGACAAACTGTCAGTGTCAGACGGGTTTCCGGTAGTGGGAAAAAGTAGAAGATTCATTCCTTCTCGCGGCGTCCGAGCGAACAGACGGTTATCGGAGGGTTATGTGAATAAATTTGACGATTACAAAGTAAAAAGTAGTGCCTTATTAATTGGGTGCTAAACTGTCATTGCCCATTTTCTGACTGTTCTATTCTGTAGTTTACCTTATACCCGTTTAGCGGACATCATGGCGGAGTTATTTATTCGGACAGAAGTTCATCCAAATTCCCTTTGGATGTAGTCAGTGTCTGAGAATGGCGATGCAGACTTCCCTTCGATCACATCGTTCAACGGATGAAGACATTCCAACGCGAACACATCGATCTACGGCAGAAACCATTTTACCTCGATCGCATCGTCTGGCGGATGGAGCTACCTTCATTGCTACCCTGTTTCGAGACATCAACGGAAGAACACTTCCGGGGGGGGGGAACTCAAGCCCATCCATCCCGATCCATCCCGTGGGAACATTATCAAACTCATCGGCCGGAAGCATCGAGAATGACGACATCGCGGTTGCTGATTGGTTGTTGGGACGATAGCGTTAGGATAGGGTTTGACTATAAACAAGGGATAGGAGATGTTTGGATTGAGTCTTCAGCTGTACGCGTTGTTAAGAACATGAATTGTAATAAATAAAAAATATTTTTTTGTTATGCGTAAAAAGCATTAACCATAACTTACCTTATACACTTATACTCAACATAGTTTTCTGTTTTGGGGCCATTTTTCTATGTAAATACAAATTTTGTGCTTGTAGGAGTTGTTGTTCAATTTTCATCATTAATGTTAAAAAATCGCAAACATAAAGTTCTTAAGCAGTGAAGTCCCTTCAAGGATCAACAAAGCAAGGCGATAATCGTAGGGCACCGAGCCCGTAGTTTACTCAGTGCCGGATCAAAAGGAGAGCGGAGTAGGGGGTAGGAAAAACGAGGAAATTA
>KZ062067.1:167260-186780 GCA_002091835.1 Anopheles maculatus | reverse complement strand
CCCCCCCACTCCTCCCCGGTCACATTCTTTGGAAGAATGAATAAACCACAGTTTGTTTAGTGTGTGTTGAGAATTCGATCTTTGTCAGGGGCCTCCTGATTATCAATGATCTGGTGTTTGCAGGGGTTGTTGTTTGCTAAGGGGTCCCTTTTGCTAAACAAAAATTTAAGCGGTATCAGCACTAAAAACTCAACGATCATGCTGCAACGAACCAAATGCATTGGCATTACGTGCCAACTAAAATCACTCCAGCGGACATTGTATCCAGCAAACTGCAAACTGGTTGCTTTTAGCACGAAGCCCGTCACAGACGCACGAAGCGGAATAACTTTTTCGGATGCATTTGATTTTTTTTTAAATTTTGAAAATTAATGCACACTGAATTTTACGAAGAATAAGCGTTAGTAATGATTCGCAGAGATATATTTACCGAGATACATTCGTCACAGAGGTCGAAATAGAAGAGAGACAATCGATCGGTTGATCCGATCACACAAAGCTTTTCTACCGATAAACCGGGAAGAGGAGAGACGCACTGTCCCATATGACACATGATAAGCACATGCTTATCACTAAGCATTGCTCCGAAAACGTCCTTCGAAAGCAGGGTTACCGCTTGAAACTGCTGTTATCGAAGAAATTATGAGATTCTTGCTAAATGGACGAAACACCGAAACCTGGCAATGTTGACCGTGTGGTGTTGGAGGAAATCAAAACTCACCTCCAACTGCTGACGGCAAATGTAGGCCCTGCCTGTGACGACCTGGTGGCGCAGTACAAGTCCCACAACGCATTCATCAAGTCGAGACGGCATTTTTCATGGCAAGTTAGAGCCATCTACAACTTCAGAAATAATGAAAGGCTTCGAGCATCGACCTCCTTCGTAAACATCAGAACTGGTCCCAAACAGCTGTACATAGGGGTGATGGGTAGTTTGCAGTAGTTATTTCTCAATGAATTGCGAGAAACGCGAGACTACGGGTCCTTTACTACAAAGGGACCTATGTCGCAACTTAACGCAGTCGTCAAGAATAACTTTATTTACATGAAAGGATGATTCTGGAACGCTGAGATGGCAGATGACCAAATCGCATGCCTTCTTGAGTACAACTTCCACGTGAGAACAGAACTCGTCATCATGGACCAGATTTTGGATGCGTGACCGTAGGTGTGCAGTTATTGGGGTGAAATCAAAATACGTCATAAGCGCGAGTTCACACACGTTACAGCGTTGCACAAATCGTCAGTTGGATACAACGCCGATCGAAAAGACAACATGCCGTCGTTTTAGAAAAAAAAGGAAACGGTGACCCAATTATTCCAGCATCTTCACAGAATTTCGCACGTTCAATGCAGTAGCAGCGTCGAAACAATTTAGTAACCGCTTTGCTAAATTGCATTCCTTCCACCCCACATCCTGCCATATCCATATATACAAAAATGTTAACGTTACTTGTAAGAAACATTTATTAAAAACTTTTTGATTAGCAAAGAAACTGAATTGTTCCTGCTCATTCCGTCATGTTCTTCCAGAGTCCAAACTCAAAAAATATGTTTCTTAATTCGCGCGAGCCCAGCTCAGACGGTTTGCATAAGAGATAGGGCAAACTGAGAGCAGCCCGTGTAAACGTTTCATCAGCCTTAACCCACCCTGGGGTGAATCTTGGTGTACCTTTCGAAATCATTAGCAGATTGCAGATTTAAACGACGGGAAACAGTCTAAGTGTTTTTCTCCACCAAAGCGATAACTCTAGAGGTGGTGGAAAATCAGTCGACATTTTTTTAATAAGGTGACTTGAGCTCAAAGGAAGTAATAAACTTGTTAAATTTGAACGAAACTTTCGAAAACGTATGCCAAATATAACGATATTGAAAGAATAATTTATGGATAATTAAAATAAAATAGATATTTAAACGGTTGCCACGAATTATTGCATAAATAATATGACTATTCGCTTACCTCACGTTCCTATCAATTGTTAATCAAATGACTGCTAATATCTCTACATTGGTGAAAAATAGTACTAGCATCTCTCCACGATGTTGCCGATGTTGATGATCCACGATCCTGAAAAAGGAGGATAAAAACAATCAAATATTTATACAACCTGAACAGTTCATGAGTTATCAGCAAAACGCATTTACCAGATCTTTGAACTTAATCCATAATGGGCGAAATTGCGCGTAGGAACCCATTCTCGAACTCTTTCTCAGAAAACCGATCCACCGAGGCTCGCGCTGCTTCCCGAATCTTTGCATTGTACTCCGGTGTGTTGTACAGTATGTTGGCGATGCAGCGCGCATAATCGTAAGCATCGTACGCCAGGTACCCGTTCTGGCTGCCCTCCGACGTCTCGATAATATCCATCAGTGGACCGCCGGAACGATTCGCTACCATAATCAATCCGGCAGCCATACAATCAACCACACTGATGCCGAAGTGTTCGTTCCACATGCAGTGTAAACCGATTGTGGCCCGCTGATAGCATTGGAGTAGCTCTCGGTACGGTACATTTACCCGAAACTCTACCGAATTCTCTAGCGAAAGATGCTTCGCTAGATCTTGCATGTTTTTCACGCGCACGCGGTCTTCTTCATCGCGGCACGAACCAACGATTAGCAGCTTGAGCCGGTTCCATAACGCTTCGTCGTTGTTCAACAGGGTACGCAATTCGTACATGGCCTGCAGTTGTAGCGGATGGTCCTTTTCTGGCCGGTACTGACCGACGGATAAAATGATGATATGATCGTCCTGTTCGTCGGTAAGCGATTCCAATCGTTTAAGCTGCGATACCTCGCACGGTGGATATACACGGTGCGTCTTGTACGGTACGTCCCACAGGGAAATGATGTGATTTTCAGTCCAGGACGAATTCACCATTACGGTATCCGCACAACGGCCAACCCATCCGTAGACGCGCGAAAACATACGATAGTACACGATTTTCAACCACGTGGCGAAAGGATTCTTTGCTACATAACCTCTGTTATTGTAGGACTGCGATTGGGACTGTACGCGACGCAACATGTCGGTGCTAATGGTAGGATAGTGGGTGTAGCACCCGATTTTACAACCACCAAAGTACGCAAACACCGGATACGTAAAGGCGTACCCCATGGTGTCGACGAACACATCCGGTTGCAGCTTCAGCAACGCTTCGAACGCTAGCACGATTGAGCCTAAGCTTTGGCCCAGCAGCGTAAAATGCGAATATCTCGACGCTTCCACCCAGCAACGCTTGCTAAGATACACGAACGTTATACGATCCACGTCTAGTGTCAGATTAAAGCTGCGTTCCGCTTTAGCTAATATTTCCGCCGGTTTTGCATCCATGTCACCGGTGTACACGTACAGCTTGATATTCTCGTACCGATTCAGCAGCGCTCGTATGGCACACCAAAGCACACGTTCACCGCCACCGCCGGCGTTGCAGTAGGGATGAAAGAATGCAACATGCTTCACGGTCTGATCCGTTCGCTTGCGGCGTTGAAATTTGATGAGCTGACGCAACAGAACGCATACCGTCAATAGCCCTATTGCTAAGAACGATCCCAGAAAGAACAACACATACACGCTGCAATGAAAGTGTGAATGCCGGTGTTGTAGTTTTTTTAAAGCTATGTAAATATTACATTTATAAACTAGTACAATACTCACAAACTGCACCAGCAGAACATTGT
This sequence comes from Anopheles maculatus, assembly GCA_002091835.1. NCBI lineage: Eukaryota > Metazoa > Arthropoda > Insecta > Diptera > Culicidae > Anopheles > Anopheles maculatus. Next base: position 183,099 of record KZ062067.1, on the reverse strand, counting down.
GCTCCAATGTACTTTGCAGTCCCTTGTGTAGAAAGAAATGCGTGTTTTGCAAAGAACTTTAGCACTTTTTTCAACAACTTTGCACCTCGCTCATTCTGATAGTTTTGATTCGAGTGACGCGGAATGTTTTGCGTATGTGAATGCGAATCGTGAACACTGGATACGCTCGCGGACATTTGAAGAGACATTTTGCTTAGAGAAAATTTGTTCAGTAATTATTTTTTATTCAAGAAATATTTATTTTATAAAACTATTTCAGTTGGTTTTTTTTAATATTTGCCACATTTTCCTTACTATCCTAGTTTTGCAAAATATAAGCATAAATTCGCGTAGTACAGCATCATTAACACCGGATACGTAAAGGCGTACCCCATGGTGTCGACGAACACATCCGGTTGCAGCTTCAGCAACGCTTCGAACGCTAGCACGATTGAGCCTAAGCTTTGGCCCAGCAGCGTAAAATGCGAATATCTCGACGCTTCCACCCAGCAACGCTTGCTAAGATACACGAACGTTATACGATCCACGTCTAGTGTCAGATTAAAGCTGCGTTCCGCTTTAGCTAATATTTCCGCCGGTTTTGCATCCATGTCACCGGTGTACACGTACAGCTTGATATTCTCGTACCGATTCAGCAGCGCTCGTATGGCACACCAAAGCACACGTTCACCGCCACCGCCGGCGTTGCAGTAGGGATGAAAGAATGCAACATGCTTCACGGTCTGATCCGTTCGCTTGCGGCGTTGAAATTTGATGAGCTGACGCAACAGAACGCATACCGTCAATAGCCCTATTGCTAAGAACGATCCCAGAAAGAACAACACATACACGCTGCAATGAAAGTGTGAATGCCGGTGTTGTAGTTTTTTTAAAGCTATGTAAATATTACATTTATAAACTAGTACAATACTCACAAACTGCACCAGCAGAACATTGTGCTCCAATGTACTTTGCAGTCCCTTGTGTAGAAAGAAATGCGTGTTTTGCAAAGAACTTTAGCACTTTTTTCAACAACTTTGCACCTCGCTCATTCTGATAGTTTTGATTCGAGTGACGCGGAATGTTTTGCGTATGTGAATGCGAATCGTGAACACTGGAGACGCTCGCGGACATTAGAAGAGACATTTTGCTAAGAGAAAATTTGTTCAGTAATTATTTTTTATTCAAGAAATATTTATTATATAAAACTTTTTCTGTTGCATTTTTTTAATATTTGCCACATTTTCCTTACTATCCTAGTTTTGCAAAATATAAGCATAAATTCTGTACACGTACAGCTTGATATTCTCGTACCGATTCAGCAGCGCTCGTATGGCACACCAAAGCACACGTTCACCGCCACCGCCGGCGTTGCAGTAGGGATGAAAGAATGCAACATGCTTCACGGTCTGATCCGTTCGCTTGCGGCGTTGAAATTTGATGAGCTGACGCAACAGAACGCATACCGTCAATAGCCCTATTGCTAAGAACGATCCCAGAAAGAATAACACATACACGCTGCAATGAAAGTGTGAATGCCGGTGTTGTAGTTTTTTTAAGCCATGTATATATTATATTTATAAACTAGTACAATACTCACAAACTGCACCAGCAGAACATTGTGCTCCAATGTACTTTGCAGTCCCTTGTGTAGAAAGTAATGCGTGTTTTGCAAAGAACTTTAGCACTTTTCTTAACAACTTTGCACCTCGCTCATTCTGATAGTTTTGATTCGAGTGACGCGGAATGTTTTGCGTATGTGAATGCGAATCGTGAACACTGGATACGCTCGCGGACATTTGAAGAGACATTTTGCTTAGAGAAAATTTGTTCAGTAATTATTTTTTATTCAAGAAATATTTATTTTATAAAACTATTTCAGTTGGTTTTTTTTAATATTTGCCACATTTTCCTTACTATCCTAGTTTTGCAAAATATAAGCATAAATTCGCGTAGTACAGCATCATTACCACAGTGCAACGTCTTGAAAATGCACACCTGGGATAGCTACAACTTTCTCGTAACTTTTCCACGCGGAAATGGTACATTGCAGCAACAATATTGATATAATTATAGTTGTATCCTTTGCTATTGTATATTCATTCATTTTAAACAGTTACCGACTATTACATTCATTGTAATTCTATTTTATTTTAACTGGCCGTATATCACTCCATCATCGTCTATACCAGGGGTCGCAAAACTTTTTACATGGCGGGAAATAATTTTACAACACCAGTAGCAAATTTGACGGTTTTCGACTCTATTTTGTATGACAGCCCCCCTCCACTCGTGATTTCCCCCTATTTTGATACGTTTCTCCCTTCGATTGTTTTTGACTCTCGCCAGAGGTTTTCTTTCCTATTCTCTCATTCGGAAATGATGTGCTGTTCTTTTCTCGCAAGGAGACATTTTTAGAAACGTGAGAGTGATAACTCGGTTGCTTCGATCAAATTTCTATACCGTTCCCACTTGCACTCATACATTTGGTAGAAGAGCATGCTCTGGAGAATAAACCATACCGCCGTGAGAGATAAATTTATATAAAAAAGCACCACTTGTGCTTAAATCAAAACCGATTTCTAGTGCACGTCTTTACTACGGCTTTCAAAGAGCAATCGGTACGACGACAGAACAACCATACAACTGACAGTACAATTCCTACTTCAAATCTCAAATAGCTACTTTACAAATTACCATAGTAGAAAAAAGTTTCAGCGCGTACGAAAATCGTAGCAGGCTGTGAGAGAGCAAGACACGAACAAAAATAGAAATATATTTTTCGCACTCTCGTTATCTCTCTCGACTCTCTCGAGTCGAAATTTTAAAAAGATAACTGATTCTCGACCTAAATTTCGACTCAAGCTCAAGGGAGCTGTCAAAAATTTCGGCGGACGAAATTGAGTCGAAATTTGAGTCGAAATTTTGACATTTCGTGATTTTGTGCCACTGGTGAATCTTTCGATGTTACGATTTTGCAATCTGCTACATCTTCGCGTGCCGTGCGGCAGGGGCTCGAGGGCCGTATGCGGCTCGCGGACCGTAGTTTGGAGGCCTCTGATCTATATTTATTTGCTTACTTACCAGGCGCTACAACCGGGAGTACTACGCACATCAGCGAATCGGCAGGGTTCGGATCGGGTCGAGGAGTGCTTTAGTTTGGGTCCCATTGGCTGCCTGGTTCGCTTCACGGGCCAGGTGTAACGATGAATCCCACATAACCCATCCCGGAGGACGTTGTTTGCAATTACAAGTTCTTCTTGGTGTGTACCTGTTGAAGGTTTGCTCCCCGTTAACAAAAAAAAGTCACTACAACCGCTTTGCGGTCTTGGACTACTGCAACAATCCTCGATACCCCTAATGGTCTAGCGCCTTCTGCCATCTGCCAGTAAATTATCTCGGCCATTCTAGCGGACGCATAAACGCCATCACTCCCTTTTAACGTGGGCTAATTTCCTCTGTTCATGTGGACGCCCTAAACGAATTTTACTGGCTGGGTCGTTCGGTGGTATTTCCGTGACAAGACCGGAGCCTGGCGAGTCTAATTCGCTGCATGACGGTTCCCACCGGGATCACCCACCGTACAGTCCTTCCACACGAATACGCTGCCTACTCCGCCCACCGTTTGATCCACCAATATACAGCAGAAAACAAGCTTTGAAACATAGATCAATAAGATTTGAATAAAAATGATTCTGTTTACACCAATTTTTTATACTTCTTTTTCCCTTAAGCTAACGAAGTTACATATCCGGCGGGAAGTTAACGGAGTTACGCATCCGCCACAGATTATGCTACCAGTTCCTTTAAACCAGTTTTATCCTTTTGAAGGTTGACCAACAATACGATATACCTGCTGTTGTTTACGCGTCTCGAGCAATCGAGCGTTCGTGTTACGGTAAAAAAAGTTTTCCAATCTCCATCCATCTTTCAGCTTCAAAGTTTGAAGATGGATCTTTTGTCAGATGGTACGAGGTGACACTGGTTAGTATAAACTTAGTATATTTGTTTTTTTTCTTCCATGTATTTTTAATGAAATTTCATCCCCTTTCCCATTCCGAGCATTAAGCAGGACAGGAATAATTTCCCCACTTTTGTCCCGAGCGAAGTCTTCGGCAGCACAGCATGATGTATTACATTTTCACAAGATAAACAAACTAAAACTACGCGCGAGTTTGCGGAGGAACGCTGAGGCTGAGAATCGTTCGCACAACATTGAACTTTCACGCATTGCTGGGTACAAACAAAAATTGGCACACCGCCTTGTGCCATTCGCGCACATTCATACGTATTTGGGGAGGTCCGTACTGGGTTCGTCCTCGCACACACCGGTTTCTGAACAATCGAACCTGGGAAGGGAAATGGTGATAAAATTTACAACCGAAAACAAAACAATGACGAGTTATGGATTTGCCCCTTTTTGCCGACCAGGAGGAGTAGTTGTGTGATGCCAAACAGTAGAAAAAAGGAGACCTTTTTCTTCTTTAGCTTCGGCCCGGTTTTATTTTTGTGGAAGCGGGGGGTTTTATGTTTTCATATTCGGATTTTCCGTACAAACCATCGTGGCATTTGGCCGCCGGTAGGTTAATGTTGGTGTCCAAAACAAAGGGAAACAAGCAGCATTGGGAAACCAAGGCGAGTAAACGAACATCGCGCAACAATAGTGATGCATGTACCGTTTTCGGGTTCGCTCCCGTGCCGCAGCAAACGAATGTTTCCAAACCTATTCATCCGCATAGTTCGAATAGCTGGCAAATGTTTCGTGCGGTTCCATATGGATGTTTCCAACCGACCCTTTTAGATGTTCTGAGTCCAAAGCAGACAGCGTTTTGAAAATCATATTTATTTACTACATTTCTAAGTTTTAAGTTGCAAAAGAGACTTTCTCCACAACAAGCCAAGGAGAAAAAGAAACGTAAATAATAATTCAAAGCCTTCAAACACGAATTCTTAAAAGACTGTGCAACATATATTTCCATTGCACTGGCCTTTCAAGAATAATTGAGGGCACTTCCCGTTGTTCACCGGATGAAGAAAATCAGGATATCCGTTCCTCCGGCGAAGGAGTGTAGTAAGGTGATAGAAAACACCGTTACCACCATCGCAGAACCCATCTTGCGTAAGCTCTACAGTGTGCGCCAACCTTCGCAAGAACTGACGCTATGTTTGTGTGTTACGGTGACGCGAAATCCAATTAACTGCAGTACTTTCCGAGTTGCTGACAGCTGCTAGCGGAAGCTGGCTCCCTACGAGTGCCATCCGTTGCTGCCAGAGCATAGCACGATGGTGGTGCAGCGACACAAAATGAAGTCCACCATTCGATAAGTCGTGTAGACCAACGACACGCCTCATTATAACCGCATAACGAACCATTTACCAACACACCGAGCACGGTCACCTTACCGGAAGCATCGTTCCGTCAGTGGTGAAAATTTTGCTTAAGGAATGCAATTACGGTCACTTGCCCGATTGTGCAGCGATGCGTTCGGGTGTTTTCGTGGTGATTAATTTCTGTGGCATCCGAGGGCGACCACTTTCTTTACTTTGTTGAGACAATGATGAATTGGTTGACCTTCCTGTTTCTGGCGAATAGACGATAAGTCGCGGGTTGGGTGGTCTCTCTGCACAAACTGTTACTTCTAGCTACTATTCTCTTGTGGGGCCTTAGTAGCATACGTCATATTTGTCTACATTATGGCTGATAGGGTATTCCGATAGTTGTAACGGGTAGCTTAAGTATTTTCAAGCATCGTTTTTAGTGACATATCGGATAATATGTTTCGTTTATCAGTTGTATGTACTGATCAATAGTGTCTCCTTCGAAAGCAATGCATCCCTCTTTTTGAAGGACAAAATTCATCTTCAATTGGGAAATATAGCAAATGTTGAGATAGCTGAAACGAAGTCGGAATGAAACAACAAAAGAAAATGTATCAAAACAAAAAGGATAGGGACAGAAACTCGATCATGTGATGAACGCCATACAAATCAGACGTACTTTCAAACCGATTTCAATTTTTGTACTTCTTTTTTTGGCTCTTACTACCTCGACTTACCACTAATCAGGTCTTGTCTTGATTTGCCACTAATTGATTTCTTGACCTAGTTACTCCGTAGCTGGATAGCTGGTCCTGTGTAAAGGGAGACGGTCCGTATCGGATTCGATACCCGATCGTGTCGTGTGAAGACTGGTGCCGCTATTTGCCGTGCCTTGGCCGGTAAAGTTTGTGGAATATTTCGGCTTAAAACTTTTTGCTTGAAAATTTTGTCTGTAAGTTATCGTAAATTTACTCATGGCACCCATTGTATAACTTTTTCCGCGTGTGCTCTTAAAGAGAATTATTTGTAGGACGGTCATAAAATTCGGTGCCACCATAATGCATTGTGCTTCATTTCCGGCTGTATTTATCGTAGCTGCTATTTTAAATACCATGACATCTATCCCTGTAATGGGAAGTTTTGGGAAGTATACCAGGAAGATGTTCGTGCAGGGCTTTGCTTTTGGCATATAGGCTAAGAAAATTGCGCCGGAGAAGAAAATGAGGTCAACCACAAACCAAACAATCGCACAAGAATTTTAGTCGTGGTTTTGTCCGAACGGAAGGCACCGCATAGTCAACCTTCACACGCTTGCAAGTGTCTATGCTATTTTTTGTCCTGTACCAAGACTTCCGGCGTTCGACCTCTAAAGAACGCCAAAGAACGAGCAATGTGAAACACCCTGGTAGAGATTTTTAAGAACGGATTGTTGACTTGTGGGTGAAATAGCGCGAAAAAGTGCATCGTCAGCCGCTCTATTGGTTGCTGTAACTCCACATAAGAATTCACGATGCCTCGGTTTATGGGTTGCCTTGCGGGTGTAGATGTGGAAAGGGCGAGCAAATGGAAGGAGTCGTATAAGATGCTCCTGTCCGGAGACAATCCTCAAGCCACAAAACTGAAGAAAAAAAAAAAAACAACGATAGTAACGGGTCAAAGGCACGCCAAAGTCACAAACGGTCTGGCTGTTGCCCTGTTTTTCCCCCTCCGAAGTCCAGTGGAAATGTGTCGTGGGAAAATGCGATTGCAGAAGGGAGTTTTGCAGCGGAGTGGGTACATTGTCGTCCTGTTAACCGTCGGGCCGTTTCAGGAAGCGGGCGTAATTCGCTGTCTGTCTCATTCAAGTTCTTTTCTGGTTGTTGCGGCAAGGATTGCCGACGAGATACAGACTGCTCAATGCGCCCACAAAACTCGCTGATGGTGGCAGTAAGAAAGAAAGAAAAAAGGATATGGATACCGACAAAATCACACAAACCCTTGTGAACGTTATCCCGCCATGGTTGGGGCTTTGCTACCCGTAACCGGGAACGCTAGCGGGAAGACAATCTAAACACACTATCTTCTATCATCATTATGCACGTTCCTCCTGATGGTTCTTTGTGTGAAATTTGCCCCCCTTTTGCCTGGCTGGAGAACATTTGCCTGAATACTGCCGTGGCGAGCGATTGGTTTGCCGATCTAAGGAAAGGATTTATACGGTGTCCGGTTTTAGCGACAAATCCCACCCTCAACATGCGGGTGGTCCCGAAAGTGATGAGCGTTTCTTGTCTGTTGACGCTTCATCTCATTCGCTCAATCGGATGTAAGGCGAGGGAAGGGAATAGTGCACAGATTTATGGGTTTTGATAGCATTCACAATTACCATTTACTATTAGCCACACGTTCGAAACAGAAGGTAATGGTAAAGTGAACAATGAAAGCATATTGCGCTGTTTTGTGTTAGTTTGAACAAAAACAGTTTTTATGGTGTGAAGGCATTAAAAATATCACACAATCTGAGTTCAGTGGGCACCAGTAAAAAAGATATTTTCTTTGGTATTGAACGCATTGTTCGCAATAGAATGGTCGTAATTAATATGAAGAATTGGTGAGCGAAATTATGAGCATGCTGAGTTAAACTTCAATGCCCGGAATAAAGAAGTAGGGAAATTTTATTTTATTTTTTCCCTCACACTTTCTCAACTCTTTGCTACCATCAAGGGCCTATGCAAGGGAGATTGTCTTGCCCGTTTTTTCTTCAACCAGGCGCGAGGGTCATTCCAGATCTTGGCAAGTCGTCCAAAAATGTACCTTTCATGGGTCAAAATACGGACGGGCTAGTTCTGACAACATTCGCGCTAGGGTGCTGTCTGCCAATCGATCTTTTTCTATGACTGTTCTAAAGAAAATGCTCTACTCAAAGTACCCATCGCATCGAACTGCACAGAACATGTATAGTTGCAGTACTTGCTTTCGTCTCCGAGCCAAGCACTTAGTTCAAGGCTGACGAATACTGTTGCGTCAGTAATAATGGTCAGAAGAATTTCACGCTGGACCTGGAGGTAATATCCCACGCTCCGGATTAATTAATTGTCATAGGTGACACATGGTAATAGAACTTTTTGATTTGTTGTCTTTGATTTCATTATAATGTTTATATCTGTTTATAGGTAGAGTTATGTTATAAGTACCATTACTGAAGACAGTTTTTCTCTTAAAAATGATGAAAGCAGCCAAGTTATAGTTTACATATCATATCTCTCTATTTTAACAGAGATTCCTTATAAGCTATAATATAAAATTTAGTGTGAAAAACTTATTCCTCTCCTTCTTCCTTCACGTCCGCTGGGTCCACTGCCGTCCTCCAACCATCGCCATAGTAATCCAACTTTGCCTTCAGAATCTCTACATCCATCGCGCGCAGTCTAGTCATCTTTTGCACTCTATGAAGCCTGGAAAAAAACAGTAATACAGCAAACTGAGAACAAAATGCTTCATTCGATTGCTGTCGTACTACGTACCTGAAAACAAGCCGTTCATTGCTTCGCTGCAGCGCTTTACATTTCTCGTGCAGCAACTTAACACCCCGGCGATACGCTTCGTTCGAATCAACTGCGATAAGATTGCTCTTCTTCTCGTTGTTCGATGCTGAAGAATGCGTTTTAGAAGGTTTTCCGCTAGTCATTTTGACTAATTTACTGGCAAATTGCAGATACCACTCGAAATACTGTGAAGCTGCTCCGTTCGTGTTTTGTTTATGTTATGATCTTGTGTCAGATGATGTGACATTTGTAAAGCACACCAGGCGCAGCTACAACTTGACTGCAGCACGCAGACGTTGCATGGTGGGAAAAACACTGGTTAAAATAAATGTTCAATTAACTTCAAATGTTCATTTTTAAATAAATTTAAAATAAACGAGTTTACCCTCAGCGTCGGTTGCAGTAAATTTACTTATAACTTGTTTTTAGTAAACTTCTTCACAATGCTCGTTTTACTAATATTCCAATATTTTCTCATGGATCATGCGTTATTTAGGTTTGATTTTTAGCTCGATACTATTTTTTTCCCTTTCATTTAAAACTTATTTGATTTTATATTTTTTAATTTCAACCTTGCTGTTGTGCAAAAAAAAGGTAAACGATAATAATACTATTTCTTCTTCTTCTTCTTCTTCTTTGGCACTACAACCTCGTGAGGTCTTGGCCTGCTATTTCTAGCTCTCTGTGACTTAGTTTTTACCCGTAGCTGGATAGTCAGTCCTGCGTACGGAGAGGCGGTCCGCCGGGATTCGAACCCCGGTCCTGCCGCGTGAAGACCGGCGCCGCTATCGTATACACCACCGGGCCGCCCCTACTACTACTAAACTACTACTAAACTGCTAAACGACGAAGATGCCTACTTCAAAGATGGTTTCCGTCCTTTTTGAGTGCCCATTCGGCATTAATCTGCATATCATAGCTTAACCACAGCTGCCATGCAAATAAATGTCCAATATTTTTCTAAGTTTTCGACTGTATTATTATTAGTTGATCCTAGACCATGTATTGGTTATATAAGTCTCGTGATATATATTTATTACTAATTTAGGTTACAACAAATAAAGTATTATATGTTAATTTCAATATATCCATGGTTAGAATCATGTCTGTCCTCTAGGTCTAGGTGACGGTATCAAAAAGAACGATGCTTGAAATCTAAAGTCATCCAATCGAACTATTTTATAAGTCATTCAAAAACAATATACCTGTCCGAAACTTGGCCCGTGATTTTTTATTCAGCATAAAAAAGTGGTAAACTGTCCACTGGTTACAAAGTTTATTGAGTTGTATAGTGCTAAGAGTTTTTCTTTTTTGTGTCTGCCCTACAACGCTCCAGAAATGAAAGTTCAAAGGTAGTTGTGATTCTTTTTCTCCTTGCTTCGCATTACATCGCTACCGATAATGCACCGGTGAGAAAGTTTTCGAAGGATATAAAATGCATTAGACGCCGTTGCAAAGTAGGAGCAACGGATAAGCAACTTAAAAGAAAGGCTTAGGTGATGGTAAAGTTTTGGGCCGGTGGAAGGTGTCAAGAGCGTTGATCCAATTGATGTGATTTTATACACACAGAGCGAAACATCGAGAACACTTTACTAACCCTTACATGTTGCACATTTGTCAGGTGGGGCTACATAGTAGTGGTGCAATATAAATCCATGTGATAAATGCTATACTGGATGCTAAATAACTTCGAGAACTGAAGTCTTTTATTTGATACAACGGGAGGTTATACGTAAAGTATTTGTCACTTATTTTATCAACCAGGACTAATCGAGAGATCGGATTAGCTGGGCACTGTAGAAGAGTTTAGTGCATACCGATTACGCTATTTTATTGGCTACTTTACATAAACTATATGTCCCTAAAACTTTACCGTATAGTTTATGTTTTGTTAAATACTTATTTTCTAAATTATCTTATGTCCTTTAGATGTATATTTTAATTTTAATTTATTAACGTTATTCATCGGACATCAGTCTACATGAATTTCTTAAAGTTATCTTAGTTTCTAAAATTACGCAAATGCTCACGAAACGCTGACTTGGAAACATTAAAGTTGAATAGTTCAGACACATCATTAAACGCCACACACATAACATTCACAGGATTGTGATATCCTCTACCTTAACGCTCACACCCAGGTTCTTCTGGCGACGGTCGTCACACACAACCTTCTTTATTGGTAGCTCAACCCATACTGACTCTCACTCGCACTTTCCCACTCTCATCCAGGATCCCACATCCTCCCCTTACAATAAGAACAACGGTTACGTGCATTCTCGCCTATTTCTAATCCCTGTACCGTATAGGACGGTTTATCTGCCTAACCCCACGACTCCTGTCTAACGGTTCCCTGAGTGGCAACAATTTATCCACTGGACGCTCCTGTTCATCGGCTTTTGACACATCTTCTACAAGAACCTCCTGTGCCTCCGCCTCCTCCGTGCTCTCATCCTCATTCTGTTTTCCATCCCGTTTTACATATTTTTTCATGTGCTTAACACTACGGTCATACTGCTTACCACTCTCTAAATCTCTTACAGTCGCTCTGCCGGTTCCCGACAATTTAGTTACTTGGAAAAAATTGTTTTTATAGACTGTATCCGCCTTATCCTTTTTTTGTTGCATAACTAATACAATATCGCCCACTTCAATATCTGTGTTCTTTGCCTTACGCCTAACGTCTTCCCTAGAATTTCGCTCAAACTTCGCCATTTTATCCCGATCCCTCAAATCATCATCCAAATCTTGTCTAGCGTTAACCTTCATATTCGGTAATAGAGTCCTGACAGCTCTTCCAAACAAAAGTTCGGCAGGCGGAATTTTTGTCACGTGATGAGGCACTTCGCCATTTTATCCCGATTCCTCAAATCATCATCCAAATTTTGTATAGCGTTAATCTTCATATTCGGTAATCGAGTCCTGACAGCTCTTCCAAACAAAAGTTCGGCAGGCGGAATTTTTGTCACGTGATGAGGCCATGAATTGTACGCCGCTATGTAATCCGCCAACGCTTCCTTCCAATTCAATTTCCCCACCTTCGCTATGGCCGCAATCCTATTTATACCCTGCATGCTTCTTTCCACCAGTCCATTTTCCGTTGGATTTAACGGTGTACAGTGTATTAACTTAATACCCCACATATCCCTCAACCAGGTTTTCAAATCCGCGCTGTTGAACGGTGGCCCGTTGTCCGCCTTCATCGTTTTTGGGACATAGTAAATATTAAAAACCCTTCGCAAAACCTTCTTCATTGATTCCGTGTCCGTGCGCTCCATTGGTACTGCCACCAGAAATCTAGAATAATTATCGATCAGCACCAAAACCTTCCAATGCAGCGCGTCGGATGATGAAGATATGTCCATGGATACATAGTCCCACGGATTATTAGGCATCTCGGTCAACGTAATAGGAGGTGGATTGCTGACCGTTTTAATTAGTTGGCACTCCGGACAACTCCTGACAAAAACTTCCACCTCTCGATCCATGTTGGGCCACCATAAACCTTGCCTCAACAAATTTTTCATTGTGGACATACCCGGGTGGCTTCTATGAGCTATACTCAAAGCTCTTTTCCGCAAAACTGTAGGTAGTATTAACTTTTCCTGCTTCATTAAAACCCCGTCCTGAACATACAATTCGTTTTGAAAAGGTTGAAACCTCCGAATTTCTTCCGGCCACTTCTGTTTCTTGTCTAACCATTTTAGAATTTCCTGCACTTCTCTATCTTTTTGTTGTTCTTCATACACTTCCTTGGAGGTCACTGCAAGCAGTTCCTCACTGATACTATTCACCTCGGAGTCCACCATAAACAGCTCGTGCCGCTCCTTTAAACATCCAAATTGAGGATCATTTCGCTTTTCCCCAATCCTAGATGCCACGTCTGCGATATTGCCCTTCCCTGACACGTGCTCAAAATCATAGTCAAAATGATCCATCCTCAGAAACCATCCTTCTGCCCTAGACATTATGCGCTTCCCAATATCCTTGCGTTGTTTTCCTTTGAGCATGAACATCAATGCCTCACTGTCCGATCTTAATATAAATTTTCTACCCACAAGGTAGTACGCAAACTTTTCCATAGACCATATTATTGCTAATGCCTCGCGGTGCAGTTGTGGGTATTTACATTCCACCTCAGTTAGACTTTTCGAAGCACATGCAATGATTCTTCTCCCTCCCGTATGTGGGTCTTCTTGCGTTAGCACCGCACCCAACCCCCAAGGTGACGCATCCGTGTAAAGAATTGTCTTATCTTTAACGTTGAAATACCCTCTTTTTATGAGGTCGTTTTCTGCTGCCAACTTTAATTCTTCAAACGCTTGCTGCTGAGCCTCTTTCCATTCAAATTTCACCTTACTGGACAACAAATCTCTCAGTGGTTTTGTTCTATGAGAAAACCCCTTTATAAAAGGACTTATAAACGTTACTAAACCCAAAAAACTCCTCAATTCAGAGACGTCCTTAGGCCTCTCAAACCTTAAGATGTCCGATATCTTCTTCTCCGTAGGAAGAATGCCCCTTCCATCTATTACGAAGCCTAGAAACTCTACTTTCTCCTGATCATATAGAGATTTCTCTTCATTAATCGTCAGATTATTCTCTGTAATCACCTTCTTCACTACACCCACTAACCTTCTCAACTCTTCCCTAGTCCTTGCATAAACTAGAATATCATCTAGATATATTACCAAATTCTTACAACTTCCAAACAACCTCTCCATGACGCTCTGAAACAGCTCCGGCGCACAAGATAACCCAAATGGTAATCTTTTAAACCGCATCAACCCGTTAGCCGTCATAAACGTAGTTAAATGACGCGCCTCCTCGTGCAGCTCCACATGAAAATATGCGTCTTTTATGTCCAATTTGGAAAAAAATAGTTGTCCTCCATTATACGATATGTCTGCCCATATCTTTTCTAAGGACGGCATCGGATAAGGCTCTCGAATAATTGCTTTGTTTACCTCACGGTAATCAATTACCATCCTAAAGTCTTTGGGTCCCTTTGGAACCAACACTATAGGCGATATGAAGGTAATTTGATCATTTACCTTATCCGCTCTTTCGACTATCCCCTTCCTCTCCATGTCCTCAAGTCTCTCATTGATCGCCCTCTCAAACGCTATCGGAACATTGTACCTAATAATTCTCTTAGGTGTTATGGAATTGTCCACCCTTATTTTAACTGGATCACCCCTAAGCTTTGGGAATTCTGGGCATCGCTGCATTAAACCTATCCCATCCTTTCTATTCCTATTTTCCTGATGGTCACACGCTCCAATTCGTGTTCCACCTACCTTTTTGTCATATATTTCCACTTGCTGTACATCCCTCATATGACCTATCCGAATTAAACCCATCTGACTTGCCGTATTAAACCCAAGTAACGAGACTTTCGTACCGTTTACCACGAAAAACTTTGCTAGCTGCCTGATCGGGTTACCCTCTTTGATTTCCACATAAGCCTTAAATGAACACAGCACATCTAATGGTTTTTGATTCGCATACCCTTTCAGCGTCTCCTCAGGATACATAGCTATGTCCTGGACAACAGAACTACAGTCTTTCTTAATTCTATCCCATCCGCTTGTAGTGATCGTATTTACCGTCGCCCCTGAATCCACCAAAAAGTCAAACTCTATTGACCCTATCATGCAATGTACAATTCGTGGATCACTCTCAACATCAGATGGCGTTGGTCTCCCAGCAATCAACTAAAAATAAAACACAATATACAAAATAAAACAGAACATTAACAAACAAAATCAAAATGTATAGATCAACAAACATTCAAATCATTTCTTTATTTCTCTCTGTCCTCCCACAACAAAGAAAAATCTGAGAAAAAGTATATATATAGTTATGCCGTGATGCACCATGCATCGTTCCCACAGGTGGTAACGATCGTCATGTTGCAGCCTCTGCCCGGTGAACGACGCCACGCCACTGCACGTGTCATCCGACACGTCGCCCCGCATTCACACCAACACCACGCCACCCCATTCTCCATAGTTCCGCAACGCCAGCATTCCGTCGAAGCTTATAAGTAAGCCACTTTCAAATGTTAGAGTTAAGAGACAGTCTGGTTTTGAATTCGATAGAATAAACAACCCATAATTATATATAACGAATGGGATAAAAATTTGTCCCATATGGCGGTTCTAGTAAGGTTGAAAAGTCCGGCGGTTCTAGTGTTAATAGCTTATTAGACTTATTGGGCTACCACCATATAATTGGATAGTCAGTTTTCTATACGGTGAAACTGTCCGGATGGGATTTGTTCCCTGGTCCTGCCGTGTGTACCTCAAGAAGACTTATAGCTTCCTTGGCTTAGTCAGTTCTGAATACGGGGAGAAGACCTAGATGGCTACAGTAGCGGATCTAACGATCTTCTATTTTGTCAGGATAGATAGGGAGGGAGATATGCTCTAAAAGACTCTGTGAGATATCTGAAACCAAACAAGCATCTGACGTGAGACCAAATTAAATTTGATAGGGGGTTTAAACTTCTGTTCTGCTGCTGTACGGTCATGTAATAGACTAGTGTCTCTAACAATATACTACCAGATCGGCCTTGATGAATGCATCATCGTAACTTATAGTTATTTCTTGTAAATTGCTATTTCACCTTCCGACTGTTCAGGTTATCAATATCCTTAGGCTGCCATAACTTGCTCCAGATGTTTACGAAAAAGAGTGTCCAACTTCAATTAATTAAGAAATTTAGAAAGTTAGAAACATTATGCATCAGTTAATCAAGCTCATTTGAACTGCTCTGCGACTGTAGTAATTACTTCCTTTCGTATAAATCCTTCCTATCTTACTAGAGCTTCTTCTTCTTTCTTGGCCTAACGACCTCTTAAGGTCATGTCTGCCATTTCTGGCTTACTAGACTAATTGATACCGCATAGTTGGTTAGTCAATCCTCACTATGGGGGAACGGCCCAGATGAGACTTGAACCCCGGTCCTGCCGTGTGAAGACCGGCGCCGCTGTCGCATCACCACCGGGCCGCCCA
>KZ062067.1:137734-155278 GCA_002091835.1 Anopheles maculatus | reverse complement strand
TAATTTCCTTCCGTAAATCGGGAGCCTAACAAAAACGTGTTGCTTGGTTAACGTTGTATGACAGACTGATTTTATTTCTATGTATGTGTGTTAACTGTCAAAGTGTCAAATGCAAATCTTCCCATACAGCACTTCCCGTGCCCTTGCAGCACAACAGATATGTTGATGCCGATAAAGGGCTTATTACACGGGAGTTTTTTCCGTCGGCTGATTTTGGCTTCTATCTGTCAATATAGGTTTCTGACAGAAAAATGCTCTTCGCTCGTGTAATAACACATTTGGTACCGATAAGATTTTTATGCTTAAAATTTTCAAATGGTCAACCATATGCTGATGGCAACAATTTTCGAGTGTTACTTATGTGTTTCTACATTGCTTAGCATTGATTCCACTTGTAAAAAAACAAAACAACTGTTTGTGACAGATATTTGCCACCCAAAACGAAATCGGAATTGTGCTGCTGAATTCCGATTTTCGGACCGGCAGATATCTGTCAAACGCGTTTTGAAGGATAGACGACAAAACCGATGACAGCATTTTCCCCCGTGTAATAACCCCTTAACAAGATCTCTTATAGATGATGACAGCTCAAGAAATAATGTGACGTTAGAAGTAGGCTCTATAAATTATTCCACTAAACGCAGTCGAGTCAATCATGACGTAACTGTTAAGGATTCGAGCGATTCGTACGCCTTATATTGATGAGCTATGTATAGAGCACTCACGACTTCTTAGTTTTTGTAGAAATTTATCACTGATCGGGGAGCTAATTATCATGTGATATCATAAGAAGTTGGTTATAGGTATTGCGCGTCCGACTTTCAGTTTGCTCCCCGATCAGTGATAAATTCCTACAAAAACTAAGAAGTCGTGAGTGCTCTGTAAATAGCTCTACAATATACGGCGTACGAATTGCACGAATCCTTAACAGCTATGTCATGATTGACTCCACTATCAATTCAATTCAAATGAGGACATTAATGTAAGGGCATCTGGACATTATCTTGTGACATCATAAGAAGTTGGTTATAGGTACTGCGCGTCCGACTTTCAGTTTGCTGCTCGTTATTGTCTCTGTCAATAAAGAAAGCCAGCCATTGCCACATTTGCTATCTTTAACGTTTTGCGTCTTATTTCCATGAAATAAATTAAATTCTATCAGGTTTTTGCATTAGATCTTCCAGCTTTATCTTGATAATCGTATCTCAAAAAGAACGAGCTTATCCAAATTACTTTCTAGTTATGCAACTGATAATCCGCATTGGACACAATGATCCCATAAAGTCCTCTGGTGTATGTTTAGTCAAAAGATGGTTTTCAACATTTAGAGGGTTTGTAGTCTGCAATAGATTATTCTCTAGTTGATACAACTCCTTTAACGACCACTTGGCTCAAAAGATGGTTTTCAACATTGAGAGGGTTTGTAGTCTGCAATAGATCATTCTCTAGTTGATACAGCTCCTCTAATGATCACTTGGCTCGATGTAATGAGCTCAGAATAGGCCAAATCTGTGAATCGTATGATAGAAACCATCAGGCCCTTGGGATTCATTATCAGTTTTTGGTGTAGTTGAAAGAACCAACTCACCGTTCACCATTATTAATTTTTGTCAGAAAATTATTGACAAATCCTCAGCGATGCGACTACATCGGTCCGTATGATGTAAAACTTCTTCATTACTTATTTTACTGTAGATTATGCTCAAAATTGAGCTGTAATTTTAACCAATAATAATTTCACCCATTATACACAAAATAATCCAAACTGAAATGGCTCTCTTTCGTGTCGCTGTGGCACCACAACCCAGAGGTGAACGTGCGGTGTCACATGTTTACCTTTCACCAAGATATAATAATTACTGCACCAGTAATCCACCGTCCTACTGTGTGCATTACAGCCTCCTCAAACAGTGCGGCACCACACTTGGCGTCGAACGCTAAGCACTACTTTTCTTAGTTGCATTATCATCCACTGTTGTCGAGATCTGTAACCGTAACTGAAGGCACGCGTGTTTGTCTAGTCGCAGCAAATGGATTCCGTTGCCAGTTCCACACGCTCACCTAATGCAATTATAGTGGCACCAACTGTTTTCTAAAGGGGTTAATAGAAAATCCAACTTTATATCATTGTAACACCTTTTTTTGTCTGATATAATGGTATGTACAATAATTTACACGTTAAACATTGTTAGAACAAAATAGCTCTTGTTCAACGCACTGCATTTTCCGAGTTAGAACCCAACTCAACTCAACCAACCAACCACCTCGCTAACCAAGCTGCTGTCCATTCGCGTACGTGATTAATGTACGTACATGTGCACCAGGTGCACTGAGGCTGTCGCACGCCTGACAAAACGCTTCCGAATCGCTGTGGTGCGCACACACGCGGCACTGTAAATGGGGGACAAATTGAAATCGTTTCATATCGTTACGTTTATTGACTTAGAAATCGGTAATTGAAAAACACAGCAGCAAATTATTTATGAGCAGGATTTAATTATTCATTGCAGCATCACCACCGGCATTCGACTGCCGCCGTACTGCTTTTACAGGTTTTCTTGGGCTGTGGGGCCGCCGCTGGGTTGAGGTGGTGATCGGTTCCATACAGAGCCATACAGACACCCTAGCGAAAGCCATATGTGAAGAAGGGCTGCTGTGTTCCAGCCCAACGCACCGGTGAGAAAGGTGCAGCTTAAAAGGTTAAATTTTATTAACTATAAAACATAACCGTTCCGGTTCCGTATGGGCGCCACGTCGAGGGTGAGCGTGTGCCGGTAGCTCGGCAGGGTTGGAAAAGCCATCCCCATTACCATACCGCACTCCGGTGAGCACACTTCCTTCACAGCAGATGGTTTAATTTAATTTTTGGTACGGATGTATGTGGCATGTTTCCGATGTAAAGCATAAGGATCGCACGCCACCGGCAACACGCGGTTCTTGCGCGTATCGTATTCGCATAACTTTGACGGTCGTGTTGAACTGTCGGGCACTGCACGCCGGGTATGGGCCGGAAAACTGCGACAATTTTTCCGCAGTACAGCACACTCTACATCCGTTGCAGTTTGGCTGGGGCGCGGGCTGCTGTTGAGTGACGAATGATAGCCCGGAAGCCGGAATTAGGCTTCTGGTGGTCGGTGGTATGCGCCTGTGTGTGTGTGCGGCGATGTGCCACTTCTCCACGGTCTAGACTAAGGACTAAGACCGGACCCGGATCGAGTGGGGCCTATAAATAATTGATTTAATTTATAAAATAATACACATTTATCAGTCCACCGTGGGCTGTTGAGCAACGGTGCAAGGTGTGATCGGGTGTTGTGATTTTTATGTTTTGTTTTATTAATGACTACACCCGCACTTGGTCGGATGGGTGGAGGTTGGAATTCTACACCGACAACTTTTTCCCACATGTCGTCCCGTTGTGTGCAATTAATTTCTACTGATTGCTGTTTTTGATATGAATGTTGAGCGCCGGAGTGGATGTTTTTTTTGCTATCCTCTTGATACTATTATTTATTATGCTCTTATACTGTACGGCCCAAGTGTCTGTGTGGGTGTAGGTGTGTGTGTTGATATGTCAATTGAGTTTATTATGAGTGCAGTGGATGCATATTTGGCATAAACTTTAACACGCTAAAACCGAAACGAACCGAACAGTATGATACGTACTGATAACTCGTCGGCTAAAGAGGTAATTAAGCCGCCAAGTATATTATGTTTGTTTGTGTTAAATAATCGTGTTAAAAATAAAAAAAAGTTAACTACACTTATTGGAATTTGTTTTATGCGTGAAAACATCGCTGCATGCATATATTAATTATCACAGTTAATTGGGTTTGGCCCGCAGCTGAGTATGGGTGGACTGGCGAACGTGATGTCCGTTGCTAACACTAATGGTCCGGTTTCAAATATCACCCGAATCAACCGAGAACACGGCCATTCTCACTTACAGAACTCACTAACGTGTGCATTAACTTATTTGTGTGAAAGATTTTTCATGTGTTTGCCAAATGTCCTACCGATTGATGCAATTGTAGATCGTTTTTTGTCTTATGTCTTTTACGCACAGACGAAATATTACAGTTTTAGATATTGATTTGGAGCAGCTGCGGTTTAAAAAAGTCTAGGAACTGCAACTGAGAATTTATTAGTTTCATCTCTGGGCAAAAAGAATTAGAAACAGGGAGGCATACATTCTATTCATCGTTAACTGTACGACATTTTAGATGATGTTTAAACAGGCGAGGAAATTGAGGTTATGAGAATGCTCAACAAGAGATCCAATATTATACCAGACTCACAGTATTTTTGAGAGTACGGTATTTTTGAGAGTAATCGAAGACACTCCAAACTGATCTCAGTAAATGAACAGTATGTTACGGCAAAATATTTCTCGGAGGATTTTATCCAATCAGAAGTTTAAACGATGTAGGATCAGATCGTAAAGGCTCCTCTAAAGTCGGAAAATATAGAACATAATACGACTGCCATGGCTAATGACCGCTCAGAAAGT
This sequence comes from Anopheles maculatus, assembly GCA_002091835.1. Lineage (NCBI taxonomy): Eukaryota > Metazoa > Arthropoda > Insecta > Diptera > Culicidae > Anopheles > Anopheles maculatus. The sequence continues at coordinate 150,768 of KZ062067.1, read as the reverse complement.
ACTGAAAACATTTTTGTTACAATTCTTTTTAAATGTGAAATTTAAGTTAATTTTTTTCTATTTAGACATCTATGGTAATTTAGTTTTCATTATTATCTAAATTTAATCCACTTTTTTAAAGCACAAGTTACACTGCTACGGTTAATTTCCTTCTCTTGTCTTCAACTACCACCTTGAAGAAATTGCCAAAACATATTTTCGACGAGGTTTTTTATGAAGCTTATGCCGGAATGTAGTAGAAACATATCATAAGGTGATATTCTGCACTTCGTGAAGGAATATGACTTAATCTAGTAGATATTTTCCTATGCAGGCATTCTGGCACTATAAATGATAGAGGTCCCTATTTTATTAACTTTGAACACTAACACTAACAATTAAAAACAATGTGTCAAACGTCAAGAACCACTAGTATCACACAGAAAATATTCAAAAATATTGTGCACGACGTTGACTGTATGTAGTGCACTTAATTTAGTTTGTAACAATTAAGATGTTAGTAACTTTATGCTATAAAGTGAAAGTACAAGTTCTCAGCAAATTAAGGATCAGTTCTCAGCAAAGGATTTTTTTAAATAGCGAAGCATGTCTAACCACAAGCTCGTCCGAGTGCAACAACTGTCGAACTGTACATTAATAACCGAGAAAAGAGAAAAAAGCATCGTAGTGGATAGCATTTTTCCAAAGCCAAAAACAACAGTAAACAAAAAAAAAAGCGCTCAAAACAAAGTGCATTTCCCGACCGGGAGCTGGTTGCTTGCTGCGCCTGTTGTTAAGCGATTTCGGATCAATTTTCGTTTATCGTGTTCAATGTTTCTTTTTGTCTCCTCACTAATTTGAGGGTTGAGATTAAATCTGTTTTACGCCTGCGAACGTGCCACTGTACGCGAAAGGGATGGTGGTCGTTCTTGTGTTCGTTTTTGTTGTGCACTGTACGTCACTGAAATGGCATCGATTGATTTTTTAATTTAATTCGTTAATATCTTTCACCACCGAGTGTTGCCGCTTGGCGAAAGGTTAGCGACGCGATAATGGAACCTTTTAATCTGCAATTTATCGGTTTTTCGTTTTAATGTGTTTTTTTTTTCTCTTGATGTGTCGTGAATGGTCATGTATTATTTATATCATTCTGGTTTGAAATAGTATAATGGCATTTATTAAAAATGGCTATGTATTTTTTCAGTTTAAGAAAGGCTCATCAAAGCCCTACGTTAATGTGCTGAACTTTTTTTTCGTAGTTTGCTGCACTGTCTGAAAGAGTAGTAGCTGGAGTGGTAATTATAATTGATTTTGGTATTCGTTCTATGCAATTAGAAATGAAATTCCACAACATTAAAAATTATGTCTTTCTTTCGGACAAACTAACGTCATAACTGCATCTCAATGTGGGCCTACCACGCCCTTTTTGACTGTCGAGATGGCCAGAATGGACTTTTTTCGCGCTAGGTCGTCCGGAATCATTCTCATGACATAAAGGTAAAGCTCACAGAGCTCGTTATTGTAGCACCTCATGCATTGTCCTTGTACACAAACAGGACCAAACACCCTTCTAAGAATCTTCCTCTCGAGCGAGCGAGTTTTGAATGGATTAGTTTCCTAAAGCTTAAAGTTAGTTTATGTGTTTCTCTCTTCAGGATATACTTTTTTTTTAACAATAACAATATCTCTTTGAATATTTTCTGTAAAATTCTTAGTTATTCTGCAAAATTTGATGAAAAGAATTCTCTGATTGATGTGGGTTTACGAAAGTAATGATTGATGATGAGACTATGATTGTAAATTAACTAACTGATCGAATGCAATAATTTCATCGAGGTTAAAATATGATTAAAAATGATAAAAAAGCTCATACCATAAAGATAGTTCTCAACGAAACAATCATCTCCTCACATTAGATACAAAGTTAATGAAGTCCAAGATATCATCATATCGTTAAAAAGTAAACAGTAATAACGATTACTACTGGTAACATGAATAAAAATCATCCATATTATTGCTTCCTACCAACACTCAGGTCTTCCCTACCGAGCACTCGCATACACTTTGAGTTCATTTGAGCCGAAACGATATCAACTATCCACCTTGTGCTCCGAAGGCATGGAAATCGCAAACGCCTTTCGACTCGCATACGTGCAACGATTGCATAATCCCATGCCGCACACTCACACAGCAGCACCGGGTATCTATTATTTACCTTCGATTTCATTATCAACAGGCGAGCAGACCGGAAGAAGCCGGAAGAAATCGAAAGATCGAAGCCATTTCCATTATAATTACTATCGATCCGTATACGATGTGTGAAAATTCCGAAAACGGAAACCATTTCGCCACCCCGATGGTATTCCTGGCTCCGAAACATAGCACGGCCATCCCTTTAGAAGCCTCGAATGGGCTGCACATCAAGAATGCCCTTCCGGACCCGGTATCGCCCGTACCAAGAATGTCCGACGGATCGTTTCTAGTGAAAACAAAAATGTAATTCCTGTTTTTTGTAATAGATACATAAAACTCGGCAGCCACCTACTCTACGTTCGGGGTTTCGGTGCACTATTTACGGTCGGCAGTGCTACGCTAGGTGTCTCGAAAGGTTTGCCGGAGTCGGAAATGCAATCTATGAGTTGCCAGTGCCAAGCATTGTCGAAAGCCACATAAATGGTTCACCAAGGTACAGTAAGGTGAGAAAATTGATTCACGATTCCCCATTACAAAAACCGGCAAGGTGACATTCGCTGTTCGTCACATTCAACGTTTCGACGAAACTAACGAAGAACTTTGTCGTAATTGGATTCGAACATTTTATTACCTTCGGCGAAGCACCACCATTTTCTTTGGTGCAGGCATGAGAAACGGTTGTACTCACAGTGCCACGTTTGATCGTGTTTGCCAGAATGGCTGCAGTTGATACAGGATATCGGTGCACAGAAGTCGTAAGAATGGGTCGCAAACTAGCATCCGGAATAAGGTTGTTTTTATGTCGACAGAAGATGTACAGTGCCGGTGAATGGTTCTGAAATGAGGAATAAAAGGCCGCCCGGATAGCTTTGTTCTAGCGGTATCGATGATGCATCGAATGGTTTTTTGGATGTGGATGTAGCTTATGGTATCATCAAATCTGTGTAACATTTATAATGTTCTTATTTTTATAGAATTTAATGTTTCTTTCATTATTGTGGAACACTCATTGTAAACATTTCGTATCATATCATTACCGGATTTTTTTAAAGTTTCTAACGCCTCAAAGAAGTCTATATGGAGAGTTTATAGATTTAAAACCCTATTAATTCATCATCATAATCATTCTTGGCCTAACGACCTCTTAGGTCTTGCCTGCCAGTTTTGGCTTACTAGACTTATTGTTACCGCATAGTTGGATAGTCAGTCCTCACTATGGGGGAACGGCCCAGATGAGACTTGAACCCCAGTCCTGCCGTGTGAAGACCGGTGCCGCTGTCGCATCTACCACCGGGCCGCCCCTGAATCCTATTAATTAATAATGATGTAGCCATATTTGTCTAGCATCTTGCATTAAACAAAACTAAATTTATAGTTCCGATATTTTACTAACAATCGTTCGCTTTAAAATTCATTCTCTTTAATTAAATTCGTACAATTGTCTTAATGGAAATAAGATTGTAAATAAATTATGCTTCAACAGGAACCCCTCAAAATCCTGCTAGTCGAAACCTCATAAACTTGTGGTATTATTTTCACTTGCAGCCATTGCGATCGAGCAGATCCTTTCGCTGTGTTGCCAGCAAGGCGAGGCGTGGGGCTCGCAGAGCCGGACATGCTCGAGCTACAACGAATCCCTAGAGCTGGTGCCAGCCGGGCTGCACGGACTGTGCCTTTCGACCATCGAAATATGCTGCTCGAAGCAGCACAAAATCTACCAATGTACGGCCGGCCATATAGCTGCCCGGCAGGGCCGCAGCTGTTCCCCGAAGGGTGACCAGTCCGGGTCGGAATTTTACACGGTAGGCATATCGGCACGTTACGGCCGAAAATATTCAACCTCCTGGCAAAGATAAGCTCACCGTAATCCAATTTCACACTCCTTTCTCGTCCCACGTAAACGGAACGTGGGCCAACCCTTTGACAGGATTGCTGCGAGGCGTGCAAAATAGGGCTGGTGGTTGGCTCGAGCGCCAACAAGTGCTCGGTGGAACCGTTCGCCTTCGGCAGTCCCTGGGACGAAATCTATGACGATTGCTGCGAAAACGAAATCAAGAAAAAAGTCGGACACGATGAGCGTGAGTTGTTTCGTTTACACCTGCTTCAACCGTCGGAAGGACTAACGCTGCACTTTTTGTCCGCTGTAGAGGATGCTTTGCTTTGTATTTGTTTTTTTTTGTTGTGCTTTTGGCTTGTTAAATTTGTTCTGCACATTTGACTGGAACACTACATTTAGAGCACGATGTTTTGCGCGCTTTCGTTTTGCTTTTGGTTTTCACTCCAGTGGGCTTGTGTGAGCAGTTCCCGTCAATCTGCTCGCAGGTGTGCGAGAACGTGGAGGATGGTGCGTATGTGTGCAAATGTCATCCCGGGTTCGAGCTGATGGACGACAACAAAACCTGTGCTCCGGTTTCGGACGAGGATAATGAAGCAGTCGAGCGGAAGGAGTAAGTATTGTTAGCATATTAAGCGCAACGAAGATGATCTCACTCAAAACCCTGACACAAGGTGTAAGTCCGAAGCTTAATGAACTGAAATGGTTAATGGTTACTTGTTTTGGTTGCTCTTTGTGTCTCTTTTGGACCTTATAGTCTGCATATGTTTTGAAGAATTTAAGGATCATTCCGTCTTAGTAATGTTTACTAGACTTTTAGTACAGCGAAGATGTAATTTAACGCCCAAAACTAGTTATAACTATGTTCTGAATACCGAACCACTGGATATCGAAACATTCACGAATACCTGTCAAAGACTTCCTCCAAGGATCTGCTGTGAGGCGGTTTCACAGTCTAGTTTGAAACACTCTGTTCACCTGTACCGACCATCATCCTTTAAGTTCATTTTGATTCTTATTAGGCGAGATTGTGCTTAGCTGATACTCTACAGTTTTATACTCTTCATCACCTGGCTTTGCAGCACACTCAGCTGTGGCATAGGACTCAAGTACAATAAGCGCACGGACGAGTGTGAAGATGTGAACGAATGCGAGACGGGTGAGGCCACATGTAACTCAGTGAATCAAGTTTGTCGTAATACGCGCGGAAGCTTCATATGCGTTGATATCGTCCGTCCGAACATTGCCTGTGACGCAGGGTACGAACCGAAGAATGGCAAATGTGAAGGTAAGTTTTCCACTTCCACGACGCTCGGGTAAGTACTGCTTATCACTCTCCCTAGCGGAAGAGCAAAAAGAGGAGTGAAGAAATTATCCACAAACACACATACACTTAACCAGCTTCACCGGTGAGCTTATCCAATGTCTGAATTAGTTTCTGGTGACAAAATGACACAAGGGTGCGTTTCACACACACGCTGTAGTCTGCTTAGCTTCCGCCGCCATTGTTACGTTTGTTTGTTTTTTTTTTCTTGGGATGGCGCTCACTTTCTGACTTTGCTAGATGTTAACGAATGCTTAGAGCGGCTAGATGCTTGCGACCGGGAACGGGAACACTGTCTCAACGGACGTGGTAACTACTCCTGTCTGCCGAAGGCCGTCACCATGTGTCAACCGGGCTTTGCTTACAACGTGAGCTTGGGCGTATGCGAAGGTTTGCCTGCTTTCTTCATTCATTCATTCATTCTGTGCTTCGTGCAGCGGTGATGATACACCGTGCTGGTTGGCTTGCTCATTTTTACTTAATCATATCCGGCTTAGTGACAGTATCGCTTTACAGTGATGGGCAACTAGCTATACAAATGCTGGATTTTTACAAAGAAATTTAGATCGTCTTGAGGAATAGCAGAATTATTTATTGAAAATTTTTAAACCATATTTTAAATTTAAACAAAATTTTTAATATTAAAACATCACTGAACAAATCATAACAAAAATTTAATGAAGGAATGCTGAGACATAAATTATATGTCAGCACAAAAAACAAGTCTAAATTAATGCGCATAGTAAAGATTGTCGTCCATCACTGTACGCACCACATATTCACAGTTTACTAACCTAATAATGGAACAGCTATAGGATGTACATGCACAAACAGCAACGAAAACAAACCCCGGTGATACATTCAATTAACTTTTTTTTCTTCTTGTGGTTTTTGCCGCCCATCTTAATGCAACATGTTTCGACTTTGTCTCATCAACTTCTGCTTCGGGCCCGCACATCAACACCATTCAGACATCAACGAATGTGAAGAGGATGGGGCCTGTGACGAAGGATACCGCTGTGACAACATCGAAGGCTCGTACGAGTGTATTGCTGTGGTGAAGATTTATCCAACGTACGTGCCGTTTACTTAACAGAGAAACAGAGCTCCATTGCTTTGCGAAAGGAAACTCTAGTTGGAAAACTTACCCATTTAACCGTTCCTGGGTGGTGTTGTGTAGTACAATGTAGTAACGTTTTCGGTTTCGCTTTTTTTCTTTCCTTATCTCCCACTCTCCCACCCGGTCATTACACAGCCAAGCGAGGAAGAAGGTGGAAACGTGTACGCCCGGTTTCCGGCGACATAATGATCAGTGCGTGGGTAAGTCTTCCGATAGGTACATCCAGCGCTGTATATCGGTTGGATCACACGCGAATTGGATCGTCTTTGGAAATCGTCATTCTGACAGATGAGTTCCTGGTGTAATTCGTATCATCCTTTCATGTTTCATGCAAGCACGGCCATTTATTTGGGGGGTCGGTTCGGGAGAATGGGTGCCGTTTCGTGGGTTGTCGGTGCAAATGTTTGGATCATCATTTTGCTGGCCGTAGTCTTCATCAGATGTTCTTTTTGCGTTGCCGTGCGCGTTTTGCTTTCTCCTTTTCCTTTGCAGATATTGATGAGTGTGCCGCCGATAAGAATGCCTGCGACAGTAATCAGGTGTGCACGAACGAAATCGGAGGATTCAGGTGTGATTGTAAAATTGGATTCAATCTCGATACGATTACGAACGCGTGCGTCGGTAAGAAAATGTGTTCGTGCGTGTTTGCTTTCATCATGTTTTCGGTTTTCTGCCCGAGCGAACGCTCGATGCGATTATCGATGTTTGGATTTTCGTGTGCTTCATTCAGATTAAAGAGATCGTTTTAAAAAGAATGTTTAAAGAGAGTTTGCTACATGCAAACAGTTAATCGTTTCACAACCGTTCGTTTCGTTAGATATGAGTTCTAATTCTTTGAAATCAGTTTCAATCTTCCAAGTTGCAATAATCAAACCAATCACGAATCGATGCTTCGATGCTCACCATTCAGAAGAGTTAATTTTACCACTCGAACATCGAATCTCACTTGCGGCTGACCTAATTATTGTCATTTATCACGTAGACATCAACGAGTGTCAGGTGAACGCCCACGAATGTCTGGAGACGCAGCGCTGTGACAATACGATCGGTTCCTACACGTGCATACGACTGCAAAGCTGTGGCACTGGTTACACTCTCAACGCCGAAACGGGCAACTGCGATGGTGAGCGTACAAGTGTTGCTGCAGGGATCGTTGGAAATGGCCACAAACTAACTTTACCCTATTTCCCCGTGCGCCAGATGATGACGAGTGTGCTCTCGGGCGTCACAATTGTCTGCCACCGAACGAATGCTTCAACACCAAAGGTTCGTTCCGGTGTCGGATCCCGCACCGACATTACTTGCAGTCCAGTACGTCCACATCGACCAGCACTACCACAACTACCACCGTTAGGCCTCCCTCACGATACAATGCCGGCAACTATCCAACGTCACGCTACTCGTCGTACCAGCCGTATCTACCACCGTGTGGCATTGGATTCGAGCGGAACAGTTTGGGAGCTTGTGTTGGTAAGTGTTGGAGGGCACCTAGTAATTCTAGTACTTAAGATTTCAAATGTGAAAAAATACTGTTTCATAACGTAATCTGGTCTTGTCTGCATGCCGCGGATGATCTTGATGGTGAATATGCATATGCCAATAGTGGTAACTGGTTAACTTGCTCCATTTTTTGACGATCTATTACCTAGGCTTGTACATAAGCATGAAATTTTTTAAATTTGTTGTTAAGAATCACTTAATCATCGATGTTTTTGATACCTTGTTTAGATATTGACGAGTGTGCACGGGGCGCAAGTTGCCATCGGCATCAACAGTGCATTAATACGAATGGATCCTACCGCTGTCGGGACCTGTTGACCTGTCCCGCAGGTTACCGTGTGAATGATGACATTACGGAGTGTTTAGGTGATTTACAGAGACAAAGTACTGATCGCCACTAACTCTACCAGTACTGATACAATACGATTGTTTATCCTACAGACATCGACGAATGTGCTACCGGTGAGGCGGTCTGCGGTCCGGAACAGACCTGCAAGAACAAAAAGGGCGGGTATGTGTGCGTCTGCCCACCGGGTCATATGATCGGTCGGAACAAGCGCTGCGAGGACATTGACGAGTGTGCAATGCATGGTTCGAAGGTGTGTCAGCAAAATTCAAACTGCATCAATACGATCGGATCGTACCGGTGCGAGTGTAAGGAAGGGTTCAAAAATGGACCGAACGAGATGATCTGTACGGATGTGGACGAATGCAAGGAAATTCCTGGCCTGTGTCATCAGCGGTGCTTGAACTATTGGGGCTCGTACCGGTGTGGATGCCATCCGGGATATCGGCTAGGCTACGACAATCGCACCTGTGACGATGTGGATGAGTGCGAGGAGTACAGGTCGGCTAATTTGTGTGTGGGTATCTGCGAGAATACACCCGGATCGTATGGATGCCGTTGCCCGCATGGCTACAAGCTGGGAGCGGATGGACGAAGTTGCATAGGTGCGTAAATTTTATTGATTTCATGTTATATCCGTTTTGATGATATTGTTTATAAAGAGATACTTCCCCAAACCAACGAACCAGAATGCTTTCGACGGGATAAGTGATACATAGTTTAAATATATGTTTGATAAATAGTCTTGAATGTTGTAGTTATTGTTTTTAATTATTATTGGGTAATACTTGTTGTGTACCTCGACAGATATTGACGAGTGCCAAACCGGAGATGTATGCAATAGACGCCACGATATTTGTACGAACATCGGCGGAAGCTATAGGTGTACGACAATCGAATGTCCCTACGGCTATCGGCACGATGCGGATCGTCGGAAGTAAGTTAATCGAATATAAGTTTTCAGCTTTTGATGACTCGTTCGTCTTTTTCTGTTTTTCTAGCCGTTGCGAAAGAACGAGCCGATACTGTAACACCGGCGATATGGAATGCATACGACGGCCTCACTCGTACTCCTACAACTTCTTAACGATCGTGTCCAACATTCTGCTACCACCGGAGGGCCGCGGGCTGTTCACGTTGGCCGGCCCGTCACATTTCCAAATGATCGATTTTGATCTGAAGCTTATTACGGTTGATGCGGCACCGCATGTGAAGCCAGTAGATATTCATTATTTTGGGTAAGTTATGTAAAGTAATACAAGACTTCCACACTGTTGAAAAGCCATTCTGTTCAATGTTTCCATTAACCAATTTGTTGCTCAGTATTAGATTTAAGATCGAATCCTACTTCAATCTACAATAACCAAGCATGTTTTTTTTATTATTCTTTTACATCCATTTTAGCTTGGAAAAAAGAACAAACGAGGCACAGCTCAATTTGAGAAAGAGCATTGAGGGACCCCAAGACATTGAGCTCGAGTTGAGCATGAGCGTGTTCCAAAATGGGGAACTGTACGGTACTAATGTGGCCAAGCTGTTCCTGATGATATCGGCGTATGAATATTAAATTCGCGGTTAGCGTTACGTTTGAACTGGCGAAACAACCAAACCCAGCAGTGGTTAAATCTTACATTCTTACTTTAACATTCAGCAGCTAGTGCTTGATCGTTTCCCTAGCGGGACTTGTGTAAAACAGGCTTTCTATTCTTTAAAGATTGCGTGTGGTAAAGGAATATGATTGAATATGACTCCTCGTAATTTGGACAAATTTTTAGATCAAACTTCAAACTTTCTAGACTATATTTTAAACTTTCTTCTACCACTTTTTTGTTACTTAATCTTCGTCATTACAGACTACCACGATTTGATTTCCCTAAATTTTAGCAAATTATAAGCTATGCTAAACTTTATATGAAGATATTCATAACTTTCATCACAATATGAAGAGAATTTGATTACATTCTAAATAAATATAATAAAAACGATAAGTAAAACTAAAAACAGTTTATATATAAAATATTTCATCATTATATATTTCATTACGGCTTAATAGCTGAAACATCAAAACGAAAGTACCAATAAAATAAATAAACAACATGTTTAAAAAAAATAAAACAAGGTTAAACACATACATTTTTATAAGTCTTACAATAGATACATAAGATTGTCTTTATAAGATAAAAAAGAGATTAAGGAACATGAAATGTATGCAGTTAAACAAATTATCCTCTTCTTCGGAGGCTCTACAAATTCAAGAGGTATTTGCCGGGCCTGCCATTTCTGGCTTCCTTGACATAATTTTAACCACTTGGTTCTGATTTCGATGTGATAGGTAAATTAATTATTAATAAACGCCCATTAAAATGCAACTAGGCGTCATAGACAAAATACTATTCTTCCTAGAGAACAAAAAGGAATTTAGAAGCCATTTTCCATTCTAAGTGTTCCTAATGTATTTATTGTTTCGGCTATTCGGCGAAGAGGACCCTCCAAACATAAAACTCCTAGATCCCAACAATTTGACAATGGAGATAAACGTACTAGATATTTAAACCGGCTACAATTTATTCACTTGAATCGTTTTTGACAGCTCAGATAACAACAAAACCCCGAAACAAACGCATATTTTTCCACCAGTTCATATACCCGCTTCGAAATCCCATTTATAATGTGTACGCGTCATTAGATACCATCCCACGGCTTCTAAGCCTTTGTCATTCATTTTTATGCAAAAGTTGGACATGGATTTACGCAAAAGGCCCGCTCGAATAACAGATTTGACAGGCCATTAAAATGAGGCCGTAAAAAATCGTCGGTAGCTTTACGATGGCGGTCGGATTAAAGCTCGTCGAGAAGCTTGTTAAAATATCACTCTACCATAATGACACAAGGCTCACTCCCACTTGCGTTACTAATTCCATCCAGCGGATCCCATCTTGTGACGTGTGCACTATTTGTACGGGTGTTCGGCAACAAACGCTCGCTTCGATGTTAAGTGGAAGCGGTGGAACTACGGAGCAAAACACTCTTACGCGTCATTATTCAAGGCGCGAATGATGACATCTTCAAGTCTTTCAAACCCTTTTAAAACCTTCGTTGTGGTTGGTTTCAAAGGTTTTGCTGGGGACAACAAAAAAAAAAAGGAAGTTCTCATCGTACAGCTGTGTATGTTGTGCGTCCTTCACGACCTAAACTCGTGTCTCGTGACAGGAAGTCACTCCACAAGCGCAACGAACGGTCTCCGGAGGGAGTAAACACCCCGGTGAAACGTAATTAAATTTAACAGAAAGGGAAGAAAATCATAAATAAGCTTTCTGTTAGTTGTGGCAGCATCAAGCATTCAGCACCAACCGCAACGCGTGCTCTGGCTGCTCCCGACACCGAACACCGGGATTGGAGGGCGGGATCGGGGTGGGACTTGGAACCACCGGGACCAAACCGGTACCATTTTCCCGGCGGACACTTTTTCATCGCTTCTGCGACGCACTCCCGTCGTCAGCTTTCGTCGCCAAACCGTGCGCGTAGACGGATGGCAAAATGTGACATTCGGAAAATTTATATTTGATTTGATAAACTTACGAAGATAAAATAATCTCCTCTTTCATTTCCTAAATTGTTTCCGTCCGCGTCCGGCTACGGATGGGAAAAACGCTGCTGTCGTCGGTGCGGTTCGCCGTCGATCGTCGTCGGCCTCACTTGACACATTCGGGCGGTGTCGTCGTGATGATGGGGTCTGCGTTATCGTGCCATGCTTTTGGAACGTTCGTGCGAAAGATGAGCAGATGCCAGATTTGCCTTGCAATGGACGGTCACCAGCAGCAACAACAACGCTAGCAACAGCATTTTCCAGCTGTCCGCTGTGTGGTGTACGGTGGTATGGTTGCGGTCGGTTGATGTCCGACCGAGGAATCACGACCAGTGCAATCCGTCGCAGAATGCATTCCGGATGATGTTGGTCATTTTGCATACCGTTTGACGGTGGAGTTGATGTTGATGGTCGCTTTCTTTGTACAGGTAACCGCAGTGTAAAAAGCATATTCTTCTGATCCTATGCCCTAATTGAATGCTGTTTGATAACAGTTAATTGAAATATTAGGTATGTTTTTCGTACAGATATAGAAAGTAATATTCTTAATCAAATTATAACTATTTTGAGATTCACATTTAAGAACTTTTTCATTAGTATAAGAATTCAAACATTTACAATTATGCTATAATGTTTATAACGCTAGAGTTCTTTGCTTGAGTTTATTTGATCTGTTAATCGTATTTTCTTCAATCTCCTACTCAACTTTTTTAGCTTATAATAAAAAAAAATACACGGATAATAGATAAAATTCTAGTAAGTTTTAAAATTCGTTCAAAAATACATTAAGCTTAAGATGACCTTGATTTAAAAAAGTGTTTTAAAATGTCTTTGGCTATCTTTAATTCAGTTTTGCTGTTTGCTTCCTGTTGCTGTCTGGGAATGGTTTTTTTTTTCATACTATAATTTTTATTATTTTTGATTACATTTTCAAGACATAAGGCTGTTTAGATAACCTTATCAGTTGGCAATCTACACATTTCGTTTTACTAGTTATATATTTTGAAACTTTCTGCAAAATTTTCATTCAATTTAACCAATGTTTTTTTCCGAATTTTGTTATGGCTAGAGATAAGCAAATAAGCAAATAAACTATTTGTACAACTTTGTATGCGGACTATTTATAATTCGCTTAAAGTGTGGAGTTTTATA
>KZ062067.1:97512-137718 GCA_002091835.1 Anopheles maculatus | reverse complement strand
CAGGTAGTTTTAAATTTTCCAGTTTACCCAGGGGTGGACCAAATGCTCGGCAGAGTTTTCACCACTGATTGAAAAGTTCCACGGGCGACTGGCAAGTTTCCCTTAACTGAATGCAAAATTTCACTGCATGATTGCAAAGTACCGTTTAAAGTTTGCTATTTTCCTCAATCCATTTGAAATATTCCGTTTAGTGATTCAAAAGTTCTATTATACGGATCGAAACTCATTGCATCCGACATATATAATAAAATTTTAATATAGTATCATAATCAATGTATAAAATACATGAAATATGGAGTACGATCGAAATACTTTCTTGAAGAAAAACCGTGTCCAAAAATGTTTAATAACGTTGGAATAAACGAGATATAGATGAAAGAGCAACGGGAAATGTCAAACCTGAAACGGTGTTTGATAAAAACTGCATCTTCATCATCATCATCATCATCATCATCATCGTTAGCTATACCAACACCGTCATCTTACATTTGGACCGCTCGCAGGATGTAATTAGTTTATCCTTAACATCGTTGTCCACCGACCAAGCCCACAGTCCCGGTTAACACACCGCCCGTGACAGGAACCGTCACATCCTACGTTCGATGAGCGGAGATGATAATTTTTTTTCCCCCTTCCAAGATGGGTGTCCTGCGTGGTAGTAGTTTGCATTCTCCCATTTCTTTCTTCAAGTGGACGCATTCAAAATGGCAAATGAAAGTCTTTTCTGCCCGAAGCATAAAGCAGCGGTTCGCTTTCTGCCGAAGAAATAATGATTTTATGCATCCTTTGCTACAGTTAATTTCCTATCATTTTGTGCACCGGCTCGGCATTCAAAATGGCAAATGAAAGTCTTTTCTGCCCGAAGCATAAAGCAGCGGTTCGCTTTCTGCCGAAGAAATAATGATTTTATGCATCCTTTGCTACAGTTAATTTCCTATCATTTTGTGCACCGGCTCGCCTGTGCCGGTGTTGATGGGGGAAATTAATTTTTCAATAATAATTGCAATCCTGAGGCATGCCCGACAGTGCGAATCGCTTCACACACACCTTGATTCTGATGAGTTATCTAATATCAGGGCAAGTAGGTAGAAAGTTTGCCAACCCGTTCCAGGTACAGGATGGATAATGTAGTTGGATTTAATGAATTGCAGGATGGCAAGCTAATTGACTCATTACCGTGCCGTGAGGAGGTAATGCGAGCTGGTCAGTTTTCTAGCACCCGGAGAGCACTTGAGGCGAATTGCAACTTAAATTACTGATTTCTTTTGAGCGAACGCTTTTCCTGTTTCCGCAGTGTTGCTGCAGCACAAAGATAAACACAAGAACAAGGTAGTAGTCGGTGCTTTTGGTGAGCGTTGTCTTTTAAGCATTGAAGTCTGAACCAAAGGAAAAACAGAAAAAAAACGCAAGACGCTGGTCAACTGGTTTCGGATGGAAAAAGTTCGTGGCAATCATCATTTCCTTTCGCTCTAAATTGCTTTCCTGCAGTCGGGTTGGGAAGTGTATCGTTTTCTTTTGAATGTTTTAGCGCAGTTTGTATAAATTCAACGCAAAGAAAATCACTACCAAACTATCTACAAATAGTACTCCGTTTGTTATTATGATACCAAGGTATAATCTTTGACTTGGCCGTTGTGGTTTTTGATCGTCACAATAACGTTGAGGTATAGGATAAGTCCACCTTATCAAACCAATGGTGGAATTGTTATAAGGTATGTGAATAACTAAAAGCCGTCTAAGAAACCAGCAGAAAATAGGACGCGATTTTGATTTGTCAGAGTCATGTCAGAAGAAACTGTATTAAGAAATTTGAGCTTCGGTTGTTGCAAATTGTACATTTGGTTTCTATAGTATGGCTGATTTCGTGCCGACTATGCGTCATTTGATGCTACTCCAATTGAACAAAATGGTAGCCCATGCAAATCAAGAACTATTTAATGTTTACAGAGAGGTAGCTCGTAGCAAAACAAAGTATCGAGAATGGTTTTTACGCATTCGAAACGATGTTCGAATATTTGCTACTACCACCAAGATCTGTGCCGGTGGATAAAGAAGAATGATATTAAAGATGGAATTATTCGGAAGGAAATTGATTCTCCATGAACAGAAGTTGCGAGATGACGAACGTTGGCTCGTGATGTGCGAAACAATATTCCAGGTCATTCCAATTGTGGGATTGCTACATCGTACCGTCACGGGAGAAGTAAGGTGTATCTTTTTCAGCACTCCCAACCCTAAAAATTGAAGGATTTGCTGAATATTTGGTGGGATCAGGCCGGTGTAATGTATGATGAACTATTTAATTCAGGGGAAAACATCGCAAAGGAACGATACCGAACAAACAATTGATGAAACTTTGAAAGCAATTCAACACAGAGCCGGAACACAGTGCCTTCTTCTTCTTCTTATCAGGCGCTACAACCGCTTCGCGGTCTTGGCCTGCTGCAACAATCCTCGATACCGCTCACGGTTTAGCGCCGTCGTCTGCCAATCCATTATCCCGGCCGTTCTGACGGACGCATCTACGCCATCACTCCATCTCAGTTTGGACCTACCACGCCTCCTCTGTCCATGTGGACGGCCCAAAAGGACTTTACGGGCTGGGTCGTCCGGCGCCATTCTCATGACATGACCAGCCCACCGGAGCCTGGCGAGCCTAATTCGCTGCACGATGGTAAGATCACCGTACAGCTCATAGAGCTCGTCATTGTAGCGGCTCCTCCATTGTCCTTCCACACATACGGGGCCAAAAATCCTTCTGAGGAACACAGTGCAATCCGTTAAAATATGCCTGGAAAATTAGGAAATGGGATCTTCTACCACATTCGTCGCATTCTTCGGGTGTTGCGCCATCGGACTTCCGCTTGTTCCGGTCGTTGGCGCATGTACTGGCTGACCATCAATTCAGGTCTTATGAGGAGATCAAGAACTGGCATGCAATAGAAAACGAATCCGTGAATAGCCAGAAATATGGTAGAAATTAATAAACAAAACTTGATAGGCAAAACTTTATTGTCACAGATTTTGTTAAATTGGAGCATTTAAAACACCTCTATCAAGCACTGGGCGCCTCCACTGTGATTTAAAGATAATGAAACAAACGTAATCATAGATTAGATAGATAAAAACATAGAAAGATAACTAAGATTCGTGTAACAACGAATGAATCGTAGTTTTTATACATTTGATCAATGAGTTAATACTATTCCTTTTTATTAAAATATTGATTATTGATCTCAACACCTGTCCGTTGACGTGTTGCAGCTCTAAAATAGATGCAGCAAGTTTTTAAAAAAATGGAAATACATCTAAAACTGTAATCTAAAAATGTAGTAGTACGTTGTACCTAACCATAATCTACAGTATATCTCAACAGGCTTTGACAGTCAGTGCTTGATACTGGACGGTCAGGATGGGATGTAACGCTTGGTTACAAGTGATCTAGTGTTTCTTGAGACTTTCATTATTTTTACATTCCTAATCAGATCAGATATTTATCAGATAATACAAACGATAGAAACAAATAGGCTAGCAAATGAAACGGATCACAAAGACAATGTTTTATATGGGATAATGAACATGGAGCGATCATTAGAAACACTGTTGTTTTGGTTGTTTTCATATTGTTTTCTTTAAAATTATAAAATAATAAAATTATGGCGCATTCGTTCATACCGTATAATCCTGTTTTTAACTCGACATTATTCAATAAAATGCAACTAGTCAATAAAAAGGACCAAAACATTGCATGCAAATTTGGAACAAGAAGCATTATGTTCTAGTGGCTTTGTAGCACGAACAATACAGCCACACCATATTTTGGCCATTTTACACAACCTGTACGGCATCGAAAAACTACTACCGGCTGAACATTTTCCACCGAACGCCAAAAACTAAGATTAATGAGCACTAATTGCCCTCGATAGGCGAAAACTGTGGCCACAGGCAGTGCTTAGAAATAAATCATTCAATTAGCACGGTTCCGGCTCCCGTTTTTCGTTCGGCTCGGGATAAATGGCCCGATGCTGTGCAAAGCCCCAACGCAACGTGGCGCGATCGAACCAAAACTGATTACTTCCGATTGTGTGCGGTGATGCCGGAAATTAAATTTTCGTTTTGTGTAGCGATGGCTAAACGAAGAAAACAAACAAAAGCATAAAGCAATTATCCGCTCGCTGGAACCCGTTGAGGTTGCTCAATTGTGCGGAGTTGCAACCGTCATTGTATTCCTCACATTGGGGCACTTTTCTTGCGAACCACAACCGAAGACAAAAGATGACAAATAAAAGTGTGAGAAAATTTCGTATCGGAAACAACAACATTGATGCCCATTTTGTAATGGTAGGCCTTGGCAGTCACAAAAAAGCCACGAACCCACTCCCGTTACCGGAAACATCTGTTCCCGGATTCAACTTTCCCTTCGATTTTCGTTTTTTTCATGGAAAACCGTAGAGAAAGGAGTAAAAGTTTTGGACCAAGACTAGACGCCCATACTTCACAAAAGCGTCAACACATGGTGCGCCTGAATTGTGGTTGGGTTTCACTGGTAAGTAGGGCAAGAAAATCGTAATCGGATTGATAAAAGTGCTGAAATGTGTGACTTTTGACTGGTCATCAAGTTTCGGCAGGTTGTGGTGTGCACTGTACGATGGTGGTGGCGTACTGTGATGTCAGTGAGCAAAAAAAACTGTTTTAAAATTAGACCCAAACGTCAACGACCCTTTTGATTGTCGTTTTGCAAGGCGTAAGGAGCTTGAAGGGGGGGGTAAGGAAAACGGAAGGCGGTTCCTTGTTGTCTTTTTGGGTTCGTTTCATTTGAGTTGATAAGTTACCAGACTAGAGTCGTTAGATTAATCTCTTTTCCCTCTACTTACGCACTACAACCTTAAGAAGTCTAAGCTTGTCATTTTTAGATTAGCATGAAGCCCTGCTGAGATTCGAAATCAGTTCCTGCCGTTTGAAAGACTTGGTTGAAGATTTATTTGAGACACAAAGGATATAAAATAAGATCATTAGTTTATCTGGATAACTCTTATTGATGTTAGCTTAAGCCTTACATATTTCACATCATGTGCAAGCTATTTAAAGTTTCAACAGTTTCCTATATTTTGAGCAATTGATAACGATTACCCACTCTAAAACAGAACCAAGTTAGAAGTACGTGAATCAAATTTCAAAGGCTACCAGGATCATTTTCTTCGGACGGAGTCTTGTTTGAATTCCTTAACGCAATATTTGAACTTTCACTCATCCTTATCATACTTCCACTGTACTCAAACTTTAGTCTAAATTGTTTGAATACCTGAAAGCGGATTTAGCTTATAAGTTATTTAAATGATTTTGGAAGGTTTTAAACTATAAAGCGACATTTAACATATAATATGGTTAGACGCCGTCAACTCTATTAAACATTGTATTATTGCATAGGTAACATTTCAATCCTGTTCAGAATTTCATCGCACCTAAATTTTCATCCAGCACAAAACCGCGTCCACGTACACACCACCATAAGAAAGGCCCGAGCACAGCAAAGGCTGGCTCGATTTTCGTGGTTTTCTTCAATGAATAAATTTAAATTTAGATTCGATATCCTTTTATCGCCACAACAACCGGCCACCAACAAGCGTGGTGTGGCGCGTGCGAGAAGGTTTTATTTGCGCCGTACCTTTCACCATCGCTGCTGCCGCTTCCATTGGCATTGTGATTGAAATTAGCTTCAAATTCCTTTCCCAATCGTTAGCCAACTTGTGGTTACGGGCGGCCAGCCAGTGCCAGGATTTAGAGTTTTGCGCTAACCGTCCCGGGCTGAAGCATGTACATTTTTCGGGGGGCCGCATCGCACCGTGTCGGGGCTTGTCTTATTCTTATCTCATGATGATGCAGAGAAAATGTCCTCCGTTCGATAATCTATTCGAGCCATCGAGGTTTCGGGTTCGGTTGGTGCCGTCCTCCCGCGACCGTACGTGCGCTCCGAAAGGGGTGAACACGAGCATTCCACATACCTGACAAACACGCCGGTCGTTAGGAAGGTAAAGCCTTCGCAATGAATTGCAAATGAATTCATTGTGCACGATAACCGCACGTCCGGGATCCGGGGTAACGATTTGGTTAAATATCTTCTTGGGACAAAAGGATTCGTCTCTTACAGGGACGTTCGGTAAGTGTGTCACCATTATCAAACGATTTGGGTGTTTGGAGCGGATTTCTTTGATGTGCTGGGGTATGGTAATTGTATGAAGTGGTTCCGATTAAAATATCATATGATAATGGTCCGTCTTCTTTAACGTACTTTAATAGAGAGTGAAGTGTTTCATAATCAGGGGAGCCAATAAGCAATAATTTAATAACAAACTATTTTAGATCTAACGATTGGATCTACTGATTATTTTGTACTATTATCCGATCGGTGCTAAGGTACAAGTTGATCTGTATAAATTGATCAAAAGGGTTTCGCTATATGCTTTAATGTTATTAACTTAATGATGACATCTAGATCATACCATTATGATATTAATGATCATTTTGAAGATCAAAGAGTCGTAGAATGTTTTGTTCAACTAGACTTCAGTTTTAAGATGATAAGAGCTGTGGCATTAAAGCGAAGACGTCACAATCAAGAATGCTTGGTGAGATTTTCATAAGCAGTAATACAGCAACCTGTTCTTATTGAATAAAAATAATATAACCTTAGATAAAAGTGACTCGTTTTAATAGACAGCTGATATTTTTCACTTTTGTTAAAATTAATTACATAAATTGGTAAAAATCTATGCTAAAAAAGAGAGTATAAGTTTGCTGAGTGCCCAAAACTCGTCCAAGAAAATCGCTAGTTAGAGCGCATTTGGTCACAGTATATTGCATCAACAAATTTATGCGAACAGGACGATAGTCGGGTCCAAGAAACAATGTTTGGCTTGGGAGCGCAAAAAAATGGCGAGGGCAATGATGTTAACATAATTTTTAAGATTATTTCTGAAGGTCAACTTCACGGAAGTTCAGAATGTTGCTCTACAACCAAATATAGCATTATATCACGCGTCAAATGTCAAATCTGTCAATGTCCTATTATCACCCTATCAGTCTCTCTTAAGATCCCACACCAACTCTTAGGATTCTTAAAGTTATATAAACATATGTCATATTGAAGGGAACAAACTTTAAAAGCTTTGAAAATCTAAAACTAACCTAAAAGTGTACACTTTGCATCTGGTCCATGGAATAAGTAGTCAAACAAACAACAGTATATGCGAAAAATTGCAAATAAAAAGGACAGGTAACATAAAACTTATAACAGTCGTTACTAAAACACATGAAAAACTTACGAATGAGTCATCCAATCGGTTTTCATATTCAAAATATTCTACTGTGTTTGTTATGTGTTTTATGAAACATCCTCAATAAATGTTAACTCTACCGGAATTATTATTTTTATGTCATACTTTTCAATAATTGTTATGATTTTCCAACTAAATCATTTTCCAATTAGATTCGCTTGCAACATCTTCACCGTTGTCAAGTATTTTAAACGTTAGTTGTAAAAATCGTCAAATGATATTATAATAATAAGTGAAGGATAGCAGAACATAAAACCAAAACAATATTTAGATCTTGTAAAATGATCACTCTTATTAAAACAATGAAAAACTTGATGTAATCCTTTGACTCCCGCTCATGGAAACAATTGTAGCTCAACATCCAATAAAAAGTCTTCTCCATGTAGTCATGTTTGAGACACCAGCAAGAACACAATGCAGATCCTTCATTCAATTGTACGGTAGTTGAAGCAACACAATACAAACGATCTGATCCTTTATACGCAAACCATTATACGCACACGGCGCTCAACGCATAATAGTCCGTACTGTATGCTTTGCACCACTGCAAAGGATCAAACGGATAAATGCTCCCGTTTTATAGCCTTTTGTTCCTTGTATCGTTGCTGTTTGTATGGGATTATTGTTACGATGCGCTTGTTGAAGGTTAATACCTTCATAATGACTTGGTCATTACGCATCGCATGATCGATGTTTGATTGATACTTATCGGATTATGCTTACCTTTTGTGTTTCGTGCCGGGTGGCGGTGTACTAAGCGTAATTGGGACAGGGCAATAAAAATTATGTACCACGATAAACTAAATTAGTCATCTCGTAAAAAACTCGATTTGGTTTTTATTTCTGTTTAACGCATTTCACTGTTACCAACTAGGTCCTACCGATTTTGTTTTTGGTTTTTTTTGTTTGGGTTTTTGCTACGACTAGTCTAATGACGTTCAGTTTTTGTGCCAGAAGGTTGATCTCTTAGTTGGTAATCTTATACACTTACACGGTCCGATTCATTTGCGCCGTTACCTCTTATCTCTTAGTCACACACTTCATACACATTCTAGCACCTGTTTGCGAGCATATTTCCAGACGCCTGCTAAAAGACTTTACTTGTGTTATCGCAATTAGAAGATAAAAGTATCAACAAAAGGTAGTGAATAAAATAATAAAATGGTTGATACGCGATTCAAACACTAAAGAAAACGATAATTTCAATATTTACTTAATAGGATTTAATTTTAATGTATATTATATCTATAGACAACATAATAAATAGATCAACCATGCCCATATGAGTTTAAGTAATGATGCACGCCTCATGCTTTTATATAGAAAAGTCCTTAAACTTGCTAAAAGATTTGCCTGGGTTGTCTTCTTTTTTTATCAATCAAGAACATATAAAAGTAATTTGATCCCTGGTACATCTTTACAAAACGCAAAACGAAAGCCCGGTTTAATAGTTTAGAACTTTGGGACATGTTTACGCGAACGTCAAACCTGCAGGTGCTCCGGTCTCCTTAATGCCAGCAAACAGCTTAACCACGAGCTCCCATAATACTAGATATCCGGGAGGCCCTGATGTAGGTTGAAACCTCGGAAGAAAGCCTTGTTCTTGGCACAGTTGATGTCGTGCAGCTCGTGATCACATACCTGCGGATCGGACCCGGGCGCGTACAGCGCACTAAAGTCGGACGCACCATCCTTCGTACCGTCCTTGTAGTGTGTGCTGCCGTGACGGTCCTTGCCGATGCTGGTGCTGCTAGCGTTCCGCATCAGATGTTGCTGGTGAGCTTCGCATCGGTACTGTGTCGCGGCATGGCCGACCGCCGAACGGTTAACGAACGGCAGTGAGGTGGTGCCGATGCGATGCAACGTATTGATGCTGCCGGTACTGAAGGTACGTTCGAGAATGTCGCCCCAGTACTTTTCCGAACACTCGACGTCCGGCCGGGGTGTGTGGTTGGCCGACCGGCAGATCGTAGCCGGCGGTGGACCCGGTGGTAATGGCAGTGATGTTAGATGATGGTCATACTCTAGACTTATGCTACATTTTTCTTCCAACGAACTTTGACTTCCGGTACACTGTGGCGGTGACGGTGGAATAAAAAAGCAGATGAATTTTGTTAGTGCAAGCAGGACACTTTTTCTTATGCCACAATAAACAGTTTTAAACAAAATTAGTTGTCGTTTAATAATAAAATTTGTTGTGTGTTGTGAGTGTGTAAAAAAAGGAAGCAATTAAATTAATACTATAAAATAAGCAAGTTCGTGATAAAAGTACACAATTTGTAGAGCTTTTGCGTTACAGATTGCATACTTTTGGGCGTGTTTAAATTCATGTGACCGTTTTTTTAATTTAATTAAAAAAGCATTAATCACAGTTCGTTGGTGTGTTTTTACATGTGAAGTTCACTATCGATAAAACTGCACTCACTGCACATACCTTTGACGTTAAGAGCTCCTTGCAAATCTTTCGAAATCGCGCGTTCAACAGCCAGTAGAGAAAAGGGTTCCAAAAACTACTACTTAAAGCTAGCCAAGTGACAAAGAAATCAATTGGTGGTGGTATCTGCAATGGTAAAACAAGAGCATTTTTTGCCATTAAATTAATGTATGATCAGAAACGTCAAGCGAGTGGAAACGAATCGTGGCGCGCAATGTGCGATCGTCAAATGTGATACATTCTGTAAAACTCGTGGATCGTATCTATCGAGTGAGCAGTACGAGTGGTCGTTTCTACAAGAGGAATAGATTTTTTTTGCTGGTTTAGTTACATGTTGAAAATCAGTCGTTCGACCCTTTTTCCCGATGCCATTCACCCGAATCGTGATGATGTGCGAATGAGTTTGCATAGTTTCCGAACCGTTGGGTTTTGGACAAGACCATTTTTTGCCATTAAATTAATGTATGATCAGAAACGTCAAGCGAGTGGAAACGAATCATGGCGCGCAATGTGCGATCGTTAAATGTGATACATTCTGTAAAACTCGTGGATCGTATCTATCGAGTGAGCAGTACGAGTGGTCGTTTCTACAAGAGGAATAGATTTTTTGTTGCTGGTTTAGTTACATGTTGAAAATCAGTCGTTCGACCCTTTTTCCCGATGCCATTCACCCGAATCGTGATGATGTGCGAATGAGTTTGCATAGTTTCCGAACCGTTGGGTTTTGGTTTCATTAACACGGGGCCACATGCAAATTCGGGGCGCCAAAGTTCAAAGGTAAATAACCATCCCGGAGTGTTTGGGAAAGGAGCATGACGGCTTGATTGTGAGCTGTCGAATATACATCCACGCTCTAGGTATCCGATCCGAAGCACGGTGCTCGGGTGAGGCGCTGAGATGGTTTAAACGTTTCCGGCTACGTAGGTACCATCGAACGAGTGAACGATTCGATGTGTGTTTCACGCTAAAATATCTTTTTCAAAAACGAATCACGCAAACGGGGTCAACGGTACTTCGGAACCGTGGGAGAGATTCGCACGCTAAGGACAGTGTTGTGCCAGCGAACACTACTCAAACTTTATCCCGTTCGCGCTAATGAGTGTCCCGCAGGTCCCGTGAAGCAGTCCGGATTCACTCACCTTCGAACCGGTGCACGTGGCCACTATCTCCAGTATCGTCCAGGGGGTGATTATGACTATAAAACCTAATGATATTGCTGCCATAGTTCGCGACGTCGAACCATGTATCTGCCGGTCGTCCTCCACTGGAAACTGGGACTGGAAAATCAAGGAAAAGAGAAAAAAAAGCCAGCACGGCGAATGTTGCGTTTTACTAGCGTGAAAATAAAATGCACCATAAAGTGGGCGTTTCTGGTAGGGTAGGTGTGTGTGTGTGTGATACAAAGTGTCATTTTAAAATGGTATGTTTTTAGGGTACGATCAAGTGGAAACACATTTGTACAGTTTTTTCAAGCACGTAAAGCACACCATAACATAGACGTGACATTTGTCACTGGTGCACCGACCGTGAACATTATGGCTCATCTCCAATTCTAATCACCACGTTGCACGTTACACCGCAAATGATTATTTATGATAACAGGGCTGATAAATTATCGCTCGTAAGCATTGTCTGTATGATTTTCGTTTAGCTGACACATGCATCATCCATCGAATGTCAGCTATTATTGTTTCTATTAAATCATTTCCTTTTTCTGGCGATCAGTTTGTATTTTGATGATTTAATTCGTGTTTAGTCTCTTTACTTTAGTTCTTGTAACAAAGTGTATTTAGATTTTTGTCTATTTACTAGTTATACTAGTCTACTAGTTATAAAAAAATCAAATTTCTGTTAACAGCTGTTCTCACACAAAAAATACCAAGATGCTATGAGAACAAGGGATTAAAGCAGCGTCAACACTTTATACACTTTCAAAATTTATTTGTGATATTAGGTATCAGGTATCAGAAGTCAGCAAATCAACAAGCTGTATCACAGGCATAAACATAAATGCTCTTGACTACAATATACGACCCAAAACTTGTCCTGGAAGATTAATCGTCAAAGTTAGGAAACTACTAAGGAGAACTCCTAATCCTGTTCCATTCCAAAAAACAGTCAATCAGACTTCATTAACTGATGAAAAAAGGTGAAAAGAGTTACTGGATAGGGATATGCAGAGTGACAGAGAACGTTGAGTATCGATTGTATAAACATGTATATCATAAAAAAAGTCTTGACAATATGTTGGTCAATATTGCTTCCAAAAACTTAACTACTTCCGGATATCATGGAATCCAATAAATATTATTGTTTCTGTAAAGACTGGGAAAGATTAAACTCTTTGAAAAGCTTATTCTGAATCGAATGAAAAACGCGATTGAAATCTTCCTACTTCTACCAAAATTTATGTTTGGATTGCTATATTAGCCAGTATTACCAAACAAAAGAGAGACTAAGCTTATCATCATGCTGATTGTGCATAAAACTTTGATAGTGTGTGTCATAAAGGTCTCTAACACAGGGTGGTTACTCAACAAACTTTTTTGGCATCTCTCTACATCTTATCAAGCTTGCTGAAAGTTCTTTCCAGTGCAAAAACATCTTCGTTTCAGTAACTCCGGGTCTAATGAACATTTAGGCAGAAGTTCTGAAGACTATTTTTTTGTGTACATCAACATGGCAAATTTACTTCTCCATTTTCTTTTGCTCTAGGATTTTGCTAAAGGTAGATCTTAGATATGATGATGTATCTGAAATTAGACAGGTAAAAACAACAATGCATGAATCTGCTTGTGACTTTCAATATTGTAGGCACACTATTGTGTTGTGTAGTTGTTTAATTTTTTCAAACTATTGATTTATTAAATCTCAAAAGATAGAAAACATATAAAACAGTTTGTTTAACATACGTGACACACTAACGTTTGAGTTCTTACAAGTTACTCGTACTCTTTATATCTCTAGACAATCTGTTGTATCGCTAAATTTCATCGAAAAACAAAGAGTTTCTATCACTATAAGATAGTATGTTCGGAACACTGAATTCATCTGCGCTGCGTGTGCAGTATCTATGAATGTCAGATGCTAGAACTATTCTTTCTCCCAGACATCCAGATAATAGACCGTTCTATCACGGGAATATAGAAGCCAGAGCACTTCATTGTCTTGAAAAGTTCGCTTAGATATAACTTATTTTGTAACACAATGAATAAAAACATTTCAACATTAAGTGGCAGTAAGTCATGGGGCGGCCCGTTGGTAGATGTGACAGCGGCGCCGGTCTTCACACGGCCGAACCGGGGTTTAAGTCTTATCTGGGCCGTTCCCCCATAGTGAGGACTGACTATCCAACTATGCGGTAACAATAAGTCTAGTAAGCCAGAAATGGCAGGCATAACCTTAGAGGTCGTTAGGCCAAGAAAGAAGAAGAAGAAGAAGTCATGATTGGAATTTATTTCAGCACACAAAACATCAGGCTGAGTTTTGTTTAGCAAGGTCGGCTGTTTACACTGTACTTTAACCATTTATTATTCTAATCTTTTAAAACACAACTATAAATGAATCAGTAGCAATACGGCCAGGCCGTTCTATATGAATAAAAAAAAAAAAAAAAAAATGAATCAGTGATCTAGACTGATCCATTAAAGATTGTCTAAGCAGAAGTCCAGATTATCCGATGCTTCATAGATTGAAACTAATTGAACGGTTTTCAGTATGTTAGATTTGAGAAGGATAAAACAAATGTTCCAATTAAATGTAAAATTAAATCTTATAAGTAGAATTTTTTCTTTTAATGCTATCAATAAAAGACTTCAAATACGATCAATTTCCATTGCAAAGTTATCACGCACAATTAGCGGATCAACACACTTTAACCAACTTCCTTTACTAACTTCAACTTTCGCTTACATTTCGAGAGCAAATTCATTCCTTTACCCCAGCGAGCTGTCCTACCATTTATGGTTCTTTTCTGGTAAGCCGTAATGTTTTCCTGACACAACGCTTCCCGCCCTTCCCCCCGTCTCTGGCTTCCTTTCGCCGACGACGATCAAGAAGTTGGTGCTGCTTCTGTTTAACTGTTCAGGCGGATGTCACTTGAAAACGCATAAATTATATCCGATGTACCTACATGTACATGGCCGTGCATGTGCTAGGTTTTATTCATTGCTGGTTCGAACTGCACCCGTTCCATTGTATGTTTTGTTTCGGAGAAGCTTCCGAAAGATCCGGTCGCCACACAAGGGGCTGGCAATACGGGCGTGATGCACATCAGGACATCACAGACGCTCGGTACCAACCAGAATCGGGATCGTATCCCGCTGGGGAAGGTTGGCTGCACGGCTAACGGGCCACTGTTGGGTGGGATTGTTTTTTCCCCCGTTGTGCCGTTGCCAGTGTGAGCACAAACGGTGATACAGAGGTGACAGTTTTTCTGCTTACTACCAGGTTCACACTGTCGCCTTGTACTGAGAGCGTCCCAGCATCGTACAAGCACTTTAATTCAGTAAATGTTTTGCACCCACCGGGGCCGGGTTGATGCGCCCATCGATCCGTTAAGGGAAGCAGGCTTGGCTTTAAGTGTGTAATTAAGTAATGAATTACAAATAGAGTATGGTGTGTGAAAATCGCATGGGACATTGTTGCACATTGTTGCTCACACGAAAGATATCACTTTGTGACTGTTCTCTGAATTACTGTGACTGTGTACGGACTTATACTCTTTACATTGTGTTTGAAAACTTTTTTGTACAATAAGAAATTTGGTAAAACATTGCTTGAATATTATTAAATATATTAAAATCGCTTCTATAATGGAAAAAAAGGAGAGCAACATAGCCGATAGAAGTTACACAAAATGTTTTTTCGTCCAAACGACCAAATGATCAACTTTGAGCAGTGAAAGGCTTTTAAAAATTGTGGAAAAAATTGTAAATTGGTCTAGACCTACTGATAGCAGAAATTTATGTGGTATGTTCATTCCATGCTTGGTAAGTTCAATACCATAAAAGGTTGAATCGTTTTCAGACGTGAATGTACCATTTCATACACTTGACGTTTCAATATCTTTTCGAAACTAATTATGAAATTCCAAACATTCAGTTTCCCATTCAGACAGGAATGCAATCTACTAGAAGAGCTTGCTTGTCGAACTAACCATCCACAGGGGATGAAAAGAATGCATCAATATTTTGTATGTCCTTGGAAACATTTCCAACGGTTGCACCAAGCGCGAATTTAGTACATTAGTAGAACAGAAATATCGTTCGTTAGTTTGTGAGACATAGTACTATTAATTTTAAACTTCTGTTGGAACAGTGTATCGATTGGATGGCTTTCACCCGAATTTATTAGTGGAAAATTGTTTAAAGCTGTGCACCAAAAACCGAAAACTCACGACGACAATGTATGTCTAGATTCAACAACCGGAAGCAATGACATGGCTTCCCTATCCGAACAAACTATTCGACTACAGCAGAAGCAGTAATCAAAAGTCGATTATTGCGTGTGGCCATTTCCTCGAATGCTACCGGAGAATCTCGTCGTACTTGAGTATCTTCCGTGTTTCCGGTACTACACATTTGAAGCTTTCCATTCGCACCATCGTCGTTATTTGAGCAACGTTAAGGGAATTGGGACAGCATGTGGAGCTGCATGGAGACGCCTGGTGTTCGGTAAAGTCTGTTCCCACATGCACACACACACATATATAAAGACCACACTGAACCGTTAGTGCGTGACAGGGCTAAAGAAATGATGGAGCAAAAAAAACTAGATTGCTGCTGAAACTGGTGACCAGTTCTTACTATACTCGCATGGCACTCTTTGGAAGTGCGTTTGCGAATGGGTGATAGGCTTCAGCCGCAGACTTGACTTGCCTGATCGGCTGGCCGGTAAAGGACGCTCCGGATGATTTTGTCGCCAGCATAAGAGCACCACAAGCAACAAGATGTCCAGTGCCAGTGGAAGCAATATTCAAAAGCCATTAAGACTTTTTTTTCACTGTATTTTGCCCGAGCTGCTCGACCGATCGTACGCATCGCTTCGACTTTAGAGCAGCTTTTTTTCTAATACAATTTTCCCCAACCAAACCATCGGAGAATTTACTGGCTGATTCTACCGTTCGTATGGAATGGTTTTTTACGGCCTTCCCTTCGGTGGACAGATGCCCTTTTTTGGAGCGCTTCGTACGGAATCGAAACACACAACCAGCGTAACATCTAAAAAATCAGCAAAAGGTGAAGAGTGAAGGTCGTCCGACCGAACAGCACAACGCTGTACGATCAATGTCGAGACCGAAGTGAGCTAAATTTGGGTGAAGTGTTGTCACACAGCCCAGCGCCGGCACCAGAAGTGACCGAGGTTCACAGCCGAAGAAAGCAAAGGCCGGTGAGCGCTACGTACGCTTGTGCATTATGATTGTCGCACATGAATAAATTTGCGGCCTTTGAATATTTAAGCGTTCCTTACGCTTGCTGTGCACCGTGCACGTGGTATGGCAGAAGACACGAACGAGCTTTACAATTGTGGAAAAGAGGAAAATCAAACTCAAAAAAAGAACAACAAAACACCCGGACTGTGAGGTGGAAGAAAATTAAGAAATTGAAGCTTGTGGGCCGTTTGTAAGTTAATAAATTTATAGCCACCCGGCAAACATTATGCTTACGGTGTGAAAGGTATCATAAAATATATTGAAAACCATTACGAGTTACGTGAACCGGAAGAGTGCCTATCGAGTACTTTGTGCTGGTTGTGTTGTTCCCTTACGCACGCTCAACGATCCATACGCTAGGTACGTTACGATTGTACGTCGTGCGCTAGGGGCAATATTTGTAATAATGTAATTGGTCGTCAATTAATAAGAGGGATTTCGAGAATTGGTCTCATGTACGACACTTCAATGAGTATCGTTTTGTATATTGGTGCTCATCGATCACAGAGTGCGGACGGCAGTAATGGGTCTTCACAGGGTTTTCATGGAATGGTGGAAAGTATAATAGCAATCGTTTCAAAATTGACAATACAATGAAGAAACTTTTGATCAAAAATATTTTTGTTCTTTTTACCAACCATTCTATCCATTCTAACCATTGTAGTTGAATTCTTATATTTCATGACATTTCTAAAGAAATAAATAAAGAAATTGTTTTTATGAAACCGTTTCCTTGATATCTCCATCAATAGTAGCTGTACCATCAGCTTTAAGCCTTGTGGTATAAAAATGATCGGACATATCAAGACACACGTGTTCCACCTGATCGACCGATGCGACGACCGGCGAACCCGCTTACGCAGCAACGAACATCCGGCGATCGATACGACAACCAGCACACCCGCTTACGCAGCAGCGAACATCCGACGATCGAAGTGACGCCACGCAACTTGCCTACGCAGCAGCGAACATCCGGCATCGACCAAGCCACCACTGGAATGCTGACGAAGCCTAACCCACGAATCGAACGGATTTATAATCAATTAATCGATAAGAGCGATTCAGTTTACTTCTAGTGACTCTGGATAGAGGACGCGCCTCTAGTGTAGAATAAAAATCATTTTTTAAAACTTACTCGATGCCGTCTAATCCATAATTATATATCGTAGTTTTGTGGATTGATTTGAACATTGTTTTCCATATAAGAACTGTTAAATATTTATTCAGCTGCAAAACAGCAGTAATTACAGTAAAATTGTGTTTAAGCCAACCTAATGAAATTTTAGAACGCATGGAATGTAAATTCATTGGTACTTTGTCCCCAAGATCTCCTTCTTCTTTCTTGGCCTAACGACCTCTTAGGTCATGCCTGCCATTTTAGGCTTACGAGACTCATTGTTACCGTATAGTAGGATAGTCAGTTTTCGGCCCAGATAAGACTTGAACTCCGGTCCTGCCGTGTGAAGACCGGCGCCGCTGTCGCATCTACCTCCGGGCTGCCCTAAGATATTTTAAATCTTAGATCTCTGTGTCCTTTTCTACGCTATTGCATATTAAAGAGCATTTCTTACGTGTTTAATGGTTAAGAGCACTAAATATTGCAGTGATCGTAAAGCTTCTGGTTACTAAAAAGATGCATCTACTAGATACTTCATACCTTCCAGCATAATGGATATTAGAGTATCGTATCCTAAACGGATATTTCCCCCATAACAAGGACTGACTATCTGGCTATGTGGTATCGATGAGCGTAGTAAGCTGGCACGTTATAGTATAAGACCAGCCTGTTCTTGAAGGTCGTTAATTCTTGAAGAAGAAAAAAAACTAAAGCCTAAGGTAATCTTAGCAATTGAGGTTTAAAAAGGATTGTTTATCGTTGAAAATATTAAAACCTTAAGTAAACGGTAATTTAATCTGCAAGACGTTCAACATTAATATCTCCCTTATTAAGATAATCAGGTTAAAGAATTCTTCACGATATGCTTTAACGTTTAAAAAAATATTCCGCAAATTCTCGACTAAAACATGGATTTTCTTTAATCAATGTTAACGATTTTCACCATTTATGAAAGATATCAGTGGCGTTGTACAAATTGCACTGCAAACATTTACACACTCACAGGATATGCGTACACAGCAGCGCACACTGTTGACTTTGCAATTTAATGTAAGACCTGCCGCAAGAGCTTAAAGCACAAGTTAATTGAATCTTCGAATCAAATTATCGACACGAAAGGGAAAGCATAAATCAACCGATCCCTTTACACAATTTCCTGTGGTAATTATTTTGTGCTCCCGCTCGTTCGCAACATTCCCGCGCGTGGTGCAATCAACACAGACATGTGTATAATTTACGCGATATTCATTAGCGCGGTTTCAATTACGGCCAAGCAGCAAGCACAGCGAAGCAAGTTCTTCAAACGGGGTCGAGAATTGCATGAATTGCTGGTGGGTGGAATTATGCTTACAAAGTACATTTTCTCGAAAATCTCGGTAAATTATACATAATAAAAAGAAATATCTTGCAAGTTTTTTCAATCTTTGTTTTTGTAATCAACTTAAATATATTTTATAAAAGTAAAAATGCTTATAAAGCTCATTGTATGAGGTTGACAAAATAAAACTAATTTGATCGCCAATAATCTCAACCAAAAGGTCAGTAGCTGTGAGTAATGTTGGCTCTATTAGCACCAATAATCACACCATTCTCGCCCGCTGGAACGCAACACACATGCAGTCCGGTAATTAAACGACAACTATTTCACATACCCACATTCTACAACGCTTCCCTACCCGTCTCGCTTGGCCCACCTTGACCGGAATGGTTTGTTTGCATGCTTAAGCCACCATTTTGTTAGTTCATTCGTTGCCATTAACATAACGTGCCGTACTTTCGCACCGGGCCACATATTAAAGCCCCCATTGACTGTTGATGTTTGGCGCGTCGGTGCACATGCACTTAATGGGCTTACATTAAGGGTTTGTTGCCGGGTAGTAAAGCAATCGTTAAGCTATCAAAGTGAGCATACTACAGTTGCATCCGACAAGCGGCAGTATGATAATACTTGTGTTTGATTTGAGCATAGCACAATAATTCCGTGCAAATGAAAAATAAAATCAATGCGATAAAGCCAACTCGTGCGTGGGTACGGCTATTAATTGAAATCTGTCTCTTAACGATATTAATATGCAGTGAAAATATTCTGCCACATCCCCGGCACAACATACATCCCAGCGCGGATGTAAAACATGTTGGTTTCTGTGGAATGATTCTTGCGAGACACGATTACCACCTGATTTGCATCACAGCATAATGAGATACAATTTACATAATAATCAGCGTCATCGGTGTTACTAATTACTGGTCCGCTACTATAATTGCAACATTTTGCCGCAACCGTCACGTATATACTGGTGAAAGTGGATGAAAGGCATCACAACGCCTGCCTGCTTGTAGGAAAAGCGTCAAGCAATTATCAAGGCATTTATTTTGTTAAGCGGAATGTAATATTTTAATGATTTAGATTGCGTGATGGTTTTGAAAAGGGAAGAAGATCATTCCTTTCGGTCCGATGATGCGTTGGATTACGTTCATGATAACGATGGAAACTTAGAGAATCGGTCAGTGGAAAGTGGAAAGGTGAAAAAGTGTTAAGGAAATAAAGCTAACAAATAAATTTGGTGGTATATTAATTAAATTTTTAACAATCGTTGCGGTTTAAATCGTTGCTTAAATATGATTTTTTACATTTATTTAATACTAGTGGTAGATAGTGATAGTGGTGATGGTCTTTACTAGCAATTCTACAATAAGTTGTGTGTGGGAAAAATGAAGCATTATCACTTTGTGGCCTTATTGTTGCGTCAAGTTGATCCAAGGGTAAGATCATTCGTCAACGCTTTGAAGAATATTATGTACAGACTGAACATTGTTATACTAAACTCAGCGGTCGTAAATCTAATAATCATTCAGTAAGAGTGGAGGACGAGCCTTGTGTGACTGACGGTAAGTATGGCGTTGATCGAAGCGATTCCGAACTGATCCGAGGAACGATCGATAGAATCATTTGGACAAACCACGTTGCAAAGACATTCTGTAGCCAAAACGGAGTTGCAACAGATTACCAAATCTCAGAAAGAGTTTGCGGCGAACAGCCATTGTTAAGACCCCACTTAAGAAAGTAATATGGTTTCTATTAAGTTATCTGTAATAATCTGGGGCCAAAAGTCAGCGTCGACAACTACACAGACGTCTAATTACGGCTGGATGCTGGCTACCAACCAGTCATACTATAGACTGAGGAAACATCTCCACTCAAATCATCTGTCATGATGAAAGAACATGGTACTGTTTAGAACTTTCTTAGTCCCAGTACTCACAAAAGTATCTGAAACATGGACTCTGTTCAAATCTGACGAAACTCTGGAATTTGCGTTCTTGAGGAACATGAAGCGTTCGCAACAATGACGAGTTGTACGGTGATCTTACCACCGTGTGGCGAAATAGGCTCTCCAGACTCCGGTGGGCTGGTCATGTCATGAGAATAGCACCCGACGACCCGGACCGTAATGTCCTTTTATGGGGTCCACATGGATAGAAAATTGAGATGGAATGATGGCGTTTACGCGTCCACCAGACCGATCGGGATATTGGACTGGCAGATGACGGCGCTAGAATGTGAGTGATATCGAGAATTGATATAGCGAGCCGCGAATCGATTGTAGTGCCTGATAGCTAAGTAGGTAAGTTATCTACAATAGCTTTGATTTCATCCAGAAGTAGTAGGTTCTTCAATCGGCAGGGCATCAAATCTCGTACGCCGGGTTGACCAACCAGCTGTGTGTAAACTATGTCAAGGAAGCCATTATTGACATCCCAAGACCACTTAAAACTGTAGAGACAATGAAGAAGACCAATAAGTAAAAGAAGTTTTGTATTCTTTCTTCTCGCCTTGCCAAGTAAACCTGTTAGCGATATTGTCCTCCAGAGTTATTAAATTTTTTTTCTAAATTTTTCTTCTTTATCTTACAGTTGCAAACAAACACGCTTAAGAAGATTTTCAATAACCAATTTCCTATGTGACAAAACACGAAACAGAATGTAAATAATGAGCACAATTCCTTAGCATCGGTAGAAAAGCTTCAGCTCAGGAAAATAAACCAAATTGCTCATCACCAATGTAAATGTTCTCCATTCTTCGCCACATTATTCAATGGAGGATCATTTCAATTGAAACACAGATCCGGCTCCAACCCCTGCTCGCACACATGGCGATACGTCATGACATGTTGCACGGATGGCGAAAAGAAACGTCATCCTCCATTCCATAAAAGTTAATGCCGGCAGACGAGACTTACCTTCTCGGAGAAGGAGACCGACATCGGTGTAATGGCGGTGATGCCGGTTGGCGTGTTCCCATCGCAGGAGTGGTGCTCCAGACCGGAACCATTAGCCGTCAGCGTCGTCCCGGCTAGTGTCTCGATATGGTCCCCGTCCCGGCGACCACCGATCCCATGGTCCATGGACGCACTGCCAGCGTTCGGCCCGTGCCCGGTACTGCCGTTCCCGCAGCTGTTCGACACGTTCAGCGACAGGGATGCGGCACTCGGTGTCGCCAGACGGTATCGATTCGCGTGGAAACTTGATCCGTAGCAGTACATCAGTACCATGGTGGTGGGAAAGTAGAGCGCACAGCTGGACAGGATCCGGTAGGATGATTTACTGTAGAACGGCTCGCATGCCAACAGGCCCGTTTTGTTGAAGTAATAACCTAATAATGATAAATTTATATGCGCACATTCGTTAATCACACTCGTAGTGGCGTTCGACTCTGGCCCGGCCCATAAAGCTCCACATATGTATGTGTGTGTGTGTAGGTATGAGCGGCGTATATGCTTAGGGTAGCGAGGCTGACAAGGAAAACGGGACCGGCTGCGTATGTGTATTCATTGGAATGCAGTAATCCTAGGAGCGACATTGTAAACTTAACTTAAGCCACCACCGTCCGACAGTGTATTAAGGTGAAGTGTATCGTCGGACGGTCGAAAGCGTGCGGTATTAATTATAATAATTTATTTATGTGCACTCGCAACCGTCATCAGCCTCAGCCGGGCGTATCCGGATGTGGAGAGGACTTTGTGCAATTTATGAAGGATTTTCTTGGAAGTCCTGTGTGTACTTTGCTGCCCGTACAGCACTCTCGACACGCCCTAGGACGGGACCAAGAATATTGTTTTACTTTGCCGTGGAAAATCTTTGCTGGAGGCGATGTATGTGCGTGTAGAGGTCTTTATGGTTTTGATAAAAGATTAATTAAAAAGTGGTAAAATAAATCCGAAAAGCTTATTCGTAAAATAAGCTAACAGACAGACTACGTGATATATTGTGCTTATAGATTTGCCATTATTGCACGTACGATCATATGATCGCATTTTTCAAATTCTAAATATTCTATGAAATTTCTAGAGGCATTTCTGAGCTTAGTTTAAAACACATACAAAATCTAGCGATGTAAACCTTCCATTGTGTAACAACTCGGTACAAACCTAAACACATTCATACATACTCCCGGGTACATTTAAATTTCATCGAACTACAACAGTAAATTGTGCTTCCTACTCACCTTTGGGAAGAACCAGCATACCGAAGCAGGTTAAACATAATATCCACGTAACGCTTAAAACCGCAACACAGCCCTGCGAGAAAAAATGGGTGAAGAAAAACAGAGCAAAAAGAAAACGTGATCAAAATATGGGACTATGGGAACCCCGAAAAAAGGAACAATGCCCTTCGGATAAAAATGTGAAATTGGACCAAAATTGCAAAGTGAAGTATTTAGGTACCGGGGAGCAAAACAAAACACGACACAATATACATTCTCTCGTTTAGCAGCCACCGGTTGGTCGGGGGGGCTTTTTTTGCGCTGCTTTATTCGTGCTTTAATCTCGTTAGGTAGCAAATGTGTTGAATATTTGATCGGTAGCAGACATTTACCGTGCCCCTCTTGCAAGCCAATTTCTCGGCTAGGGTTTTTGGGATTTGCCGGTGTCTTTTTTATTTGCACTGTGTGAATATGTGTGCTGGTAAGACATGTAGATACTATTTTTACTGTTTATTTAGTCGCCAGGCTACAGCATGCAAGGAAAGGGTAAATATGTTTAACATGTTAGATTGTTACATTGAAGTGGGTTCAGTTGCATCATGGGATTTATATTTTATAGACTTTTGTGGAAGACTAATTATGTTAGGATTAAATTAAATTGCTTGTACATTACAAGGCAGAGTGTTAACGATAGTTGATCTTAAAGTTGGAGTTGTTTGGATGTCTTATGCTGCTTAGACTTTAACTAGATTTGTAACTTTCAG
Organism: Anopheles maculatus; assembly: GCA_002091835.1. Classification (NCBI taxonomy): domain Eukaryota; kingdom Metazoa; phylum Arthropoda; class Insecta; order Diptera; family Culicidae; genus Anopheles; species Anopheles maculatus. The sequence continues at coordinate 114,151 of KZ062067.1, read as the reverse complement.
GTACATATTGAGAAATTTATAAACAACAATAGTATCCAACGCAATAAGAATCCTTTTCTTGTTGATTTTACTTTTTGAAATTGTTTTTATTCATACTTTTCTCTTGATACTCGTGTTATAGGCTTTCCGTTTTAAGAAAAATTTGGAGACTTTATGTTTAATCCAGAATTTTGTGTTGTTTTGGTCAAAGACGTTTGCAAGTTTTTAGACAGAATATACAGAGTTAGTTCTTGTTTGCGAACGCAACAGTCTTTGAGAATATATGAGATAAAAGGTTTAGTTAAGATCTATAAACCACGGTACGCCGTTTTTAAAAATATATAAAGAATAGCTGTGGTTGGAAAAATCTAGATGTAACATTGCAAGAGAGGACAAAAAACCTTATTCACTCATCAAGAAGACAGGCAATTGAAATTTCTTTCCAAAAGTAATTAAGCTTTACGACTTTAGGCATTGGAAATAGAACTAAGGATGTGAGCATTTACCATATGGCTTTAAAGAAAAATGTTTAGATATTCAACTGCGGCAGGCGTGAAAAACCCAAGGGCCTAATCATAAAATGCATCGGCATGATTAACTTCAACATAGGTCTCGAATTTGATAAAACGCAATAGAGAATAACGTCACGCCAACGCACCCCTGCAAAGAAATAATTTAGGCTACGACCCTGGGCGTGGGCGCATTTAGTTCTAAAAAAAAAGAATGAGATCGAAAGCGGATCATGCTATCCCAACCACACAATTTCTTACCGAAAATTTAGTATATAAGATCGAATTTGATTTTCAATAAACGACTTGTAATTCAAACTTCAACCGAGAAGATCGTGAGATTTCTTGGGAGGGTCTATTTTACAGATTCGGGAAACGGTTTTAGCTTTTCTCTTCCCTACGAATGTTGGCTGTGCATTCTCGAAGTGCTTCCTCACTCCGTCGGTGGGAATAGTTAAAGCCTAGGCTGAGCGAGGTTCACGGCTAGATACTTCCTAGATCCTAGAAGAAAGGGTAGTGAGTCTGACCAACCGCAGCCGGTCCACCCGTCGTCCAACAGTTGAACGATTTATGTTCAGTTCTAAGTCAAAGGTTGGTCAATTGAGTAACTTGATTTGAAAAAAGTATTGAAAGTTACCGTTTTGAAACAGGAATCCAAATCCTTTATGATAGCAATTGTGTCTGACTAGAACTGTGAAAGGTTCATAACACACAAACAAACCAATAGCTTTTGGTAGGACCTGAAATCAAACCATTAAAGGCTGCTTCATAATTTTATGTTTATTTCTTTATGATATTTCTACAAGAAAGCTATGAAATTCATAATTTAACTTGTACAGCTTTGAAAATAATGTGGAAAAAGGTAAAGTACACTCGCAAAATGTTTGATAACTAGTATAACTTTTAATAGCCCTTATCTTTTCTAAGAAATTCATTGAAAAACGACGGCGTTGATGTCAAAATTTGACAATTGAGAAGCTAAATTTGAGAAACATTTTGTGTTGGTCACGAGTTGGAACTTGTGAGAAAAGTTAATGATGTTGTCAACATGATACAAGAATCTGAAAAGAGCTTAGCAGATTGTTTATAACTCGGGAAATTAATTCTGTGTTTCAAACTCTTTGAAACAACGCACTTAATTTTTGAGAAAGGGTTCAATTCGACGATTTGATACTTAATTATAAGTGTTTCAGTTGTTAAAGACTAAACCATGTGATGGATAATGCTGACCATACTAGTGGTTTGGCTTGGCCACACCACGTAGTAGTAAATTTTGAAAGAACTTTATTCTCAACTTTCGGTGTACCAAACCGAACTATGTGTCACATTACCTTGGAAATGAATTCAATGCAGACACAAAGATGGGTTCTTGGTGAAGTCATTTCATTATGCACTTAACAATTTTTTCGTTCCATCATTGATAAATTGAAGAGCTGAATACAATAGTTTACTATGCTAAGATGATTCAGACATGATTAAGCCTATGGAAAACATTTTTTGCTTCTCTCCAGAAATAGTTTGTTCCGGAACACCTTTCTACGGAAACTATCCATTTAAGCTAGAGCGTGACATAATTAGGTGAAATTGGCTGTAAGGTATTAGTAGCAACGGTCCCTTCCTTGCAATGCCTCAACAACTTTCTTCAGTTGCACATACACTGTGAATGCACTCTCGCAATCAAGCTGTCATTAAGCACGAGGCCAGTGTTTAAGCTGAACGTACGCCATGACACCCTACTATCAGTGCAACTATTACCGATCGTTAGGTGAGCTCTCTCGTACCCGGCTTCGGGCGTGTGTACCAAACCACACCGAACCTCGTCAATTGCAGAATATTGTCGAAAGTTCATCGAAACACCTCGACGGGAGCGAAACAGGAATTTCCAATAGCAAATGGTAACTCCAATCGATTTCCTCTTCAACCGGGTTTCCGGGATTGACATCGGCAATCTGTCAGCCTGCGAGAGCAGACAGTGATTGTCACAGGGCGTAACCGCCCTTACTTACCTTTGTAACACCGCTCAATTTAGTAGCAACGAACGTTTCAATTTCGTCGTTTAACATTTGCCGATTGGAATCAAGTCGCTTCGAATGCTGCAGGCTGTTCTTCAGACCTGTTGTTGTTTGTGTCCTGCCGACTGTGACAGGTGGGGGGTGGTAGTTTGGTGTTGCCGGCATAATTGCTTGAGTGCTTGAACGTTCCACTTAAAGTGGGATACCGTGTACCGTGCTCGTGAGGAAACAGACGAAGCAAAAGCAAGACACCAGGACGACACTGCGCCCAGCAATTAACACATTAAAGCATCGAGCACGCGTGTTGTGACGCCAGTCAACCAGCCAAGACGGTACAATGTAAAGACGCAAAATTTATATTTATACAGGCATTTCACCATTGAACCATCCGCCGAACTCAGCCCTGTAGAGCATGCGGCAAACCCCTAGGGTCAATAGGGCCGCACCGGTGCCGAGCAGGAACCGGCTCGTGCTGGCAAGATTCAACGAGTACCAGAACCGTTCGGTGGCCGATCGGCGTTGAAAGTACTTGAAGTGTATACACTGCATATCGGTCACCTCCCGGAAGGTGATGGTTTGCGGCCGGATCTCAAGCAGCGCCAAAATAGCGGCACGTATTCCTGCAAAACTTCAAATAATGAGAAAACTTTACACTGCCAAGTTTCGATCTGCCGCCCAACTTACCGCCCTGAACCGACCCGTTAATGAAGCCCCGGTACCAGCAGCTCACGTTCGTGGAGGCAAATATGACGCACCGTTCGAACGTTGGGAACACATCGAAGTAGAACGGTATCGGGTGAACTTCAACGCTACATTCCAGCGGCTTCTGCATCGTGCGGCAGTCAAAGTTGGTCCGCAGCAGCCGGAGCACCGTGTCGCGTATGAGATGGCGCTCGGTATCGTCCACAACGCCTCGCAGCGGTGAAAAGTAGGTGCCGGATAATTGATTGTGACCCGATTCGTAACATATTAGGCACTGGGCGGGGCTGAAGATGCAACCGGTGTAGCCGTGATCACGCCAGTACGGAGCCGGATAGCGTACGGTAAAGTTGGCCATCGACCAAAGTCCCAGCTGACTGTTCGGTTGCTGGAAGTAGAGCGGTTGGGTAGGCCGGAAGCTAATTTGCAGCAGATCTAAACAGGATACGGCCATTATGACGTATCGGGCACGCCACCGCTTCCCGGTCGAATCGGTAAGGGAAACAATTTCACGCCGCTGTTCACTGCTAATTTCCACCTGCACAATGTTAGTTGAATAATTCACCATTTCGTGCCCGATACGGGAGACGAGCTGTTCGACGAGCACTTCCCAGTTCGGGGAACCCACCGGTTGCAGGTGACCGTTCTGCAACGTTAGCATACCGTACAGATCGTGCACCGACGACATGGACCGGAACACCCGCAAACAGTCGGATACGGTCAGCTCGGACGGATAGAACCCGGTACCAATTTTGATGAGGAAACGAAAAAATTGGCGTGACGCTTCGAACAGCAGCTTCTTGCGAAGAAAGTGATCCATGTTTTCTGAATTTCGAGGTATAAACTTTACCGTGCAGAGACAATCGAGCTCACTCATAAAACGTGTACATTCGAGCCGCACCAGCATTTCACGGACCGACGCAAAAACCGATCCGTCCGACTTTGTGGGACCCGACTCACCGAACGGTCCAATCGATTGCAGAGAGCGCCTCGTGTCGCTTACCTCCGACTGACGCCACACCGTGGTCAGTGGAATGTTTAGCTCCCGGCACAAGTTGACCGCGTGGAATTGGTGCCGCGTTATCCAGCGTGTTTTCAGCCCGCCGAGCAAACCGCCGGGATGGGCCGACTTTTCAAACACCCGGAACTGGATGCCGGCGTGCTTCTCGCTTATCGTGCGGGCCGCCATTAAACCGGAGATGCCTGCACCCACAATGGCGAGATCGAGCAGTTCCGGCTTTGCTTGCTCGTCATCGTTCACTTTCATGTGCTCGGTCGAAGTTTGCTGGTGCTGCTCATCGGTCGAAGTCGCCACACAATGAAACATGGCCGAAAGAAATGGGTTCGGTCGGGCACCATATAAAGGCCCGCTGCACTTTTTTGCTACGAAACAATTTTAGCTTAGCTGACTGGGAAAAGCAAAACAATTTGTCACTGTAGCGGTGGTTACTGGGATGGGGAAAATTGTTTCTTTTGAAAAGAGAAATAAAAAACAGAGCACGTTGGTGAACAAAATGACAGCTCCAATGAATCAACCGAATGGAGAAGTAGATCAACATTGTTTTGCGCATTCATATTTGAGGGATTCGGGTATGTTCCGAAAATTTGCGGAGCGATTTGTTGGCTTAGTAGAATACGGGTCCCTCGATATGGTTGATTGGTACCAATAAAACATTGAATGTCAAGATCTCTTGATCTTGAGTTGTTCTATAAAGCTCCATACAAATATTCTTGAAGCATGGGCTAATAAGAAAGAATCATGATTTTGTACGCACCATCTACTTAGGTGGGATTCTTGGGAAAAAGAAGATATCATTCGATCAGCTAAGATATCGATATGGTTTCATTTTACGCCACTGCCAAGTCTAAGATCTTTAACCTAAGGAATTAACATGCAGGCTATAATTAAGGAAGCTGAAATATTATTATATCTTCTAAAGTTCTGGCACTATCGCCCTATCGCTATTCTTCAGACCTGCTGTTGTTTGTGTCCTGCCGACTGTGACAGGTGGAGGCTGCAGGCTATAATTAAGGAAGCTGAAATATTATTATATCTTCTAAAGTTCTGGCACTATCGCCCTAGTTTTCTAAAGTAAAACTTATTTGTGGATCTTGGGAAAATAAAGTTATAATTGGATCAGTCAAGACATCGATTCGGTTTCACTCTATGCCATGCTGATGCAAACATTACTAAAACCCGTGAGACAACAAAATAAGATTGCTGTTTGTATTAAAATAGAAATCGTTGTATTACACATCTTCTTATTTCATTATTAAAGGTTTCACACGAAAAAGCATAAACCACGAAAGGGCACCTTATCGCGGGTGTGTTCGTTTGCTTACATGCGTTGCGATGCTTCATCAAAAGTCAAAGATCTGTTCCTCGCTAGGATCCATACCGTGATTGAATTCTTTATCCCGGGTGTTTTCGAACGCTTCGTTGCCAAGTATTCCGTAATCTATATGCGAGATCCTGTTCGTTGCGAGGATCTTATCCTTTTTCTATATCCCTATAGTGCGTATTTTTCCCTACTTGCTGCTTTTCCTTTTCCCAACTTCAATGCTTCGGCCTTTGCAACTTCATCTGTGCCCTACCAACCCTGTACATATCATATTCATTCTTTAATTTTATTATTCCTTTATCAAGATAGCTTTAAGGTAGGCCTCGACCTCATCTCCCAGCAAACACCGTATCGGAACATTAGGCATCTTTCCAATGCCAACCACTGTGACCAGCAAGATGGGTTGAGCAGCCTCGTACTCCACACAAGACCATAGAAGATGGTCTAGCGTAGAAGATGTTCTAGAAGATCCTTTGGAGTTTACCTGTCCTTTCCACTTTAGATGCGTGCCTAAGTCTAGACATCATTCAATTGAACGCTTGATCTCCTGGTGTGCCAGTAGCACCGAAGCTTCGAGAGTGATCGAATATAAAATCTTTCCGAGCTTTCGCTGCCTCTTTTGCGCCAATTGGTCTGACTTCTCATTATCAAGAATACCGCAATTTGAAGGCAACCAAGCGAGAGAAAGTCTGAGCTATGAATATGCTTCACAGATCTGGCTATATGAATTATAAGTAACGAAACCAGTAATTCCACAATCAGATAATAGAATGGTCTTATTGTTTTGTACGCCACTTTACGTACTGGCGATTGGCCTGGATGATATTTGGAGACGTTTCTGTTACTTGAAGTTTTACAGTTGATCAATATATTATACTACTATCGACAGTGTAGTTTTTTTTAAATTGTATTATTTCAAACAAATTTCGAGGGTTAATAGAGCCCAAAATATAGTTTTAGTTCTCATAAGAAACGATAACATTGTTTTTGGATTTTCAATATTTATCGTAACACATAACCTTTATCAACGACACACGTAATCGAGCTATCTTAATCATTACACAGCTTACATAGCTACTCCCCCCCCCCTCCCTCCCCCCCTCCCATTTGTTCGGTAAATCTTCCACCATCCGGAAATAGAAATAAATCATTCCACACTTGAACCGTGGCAAAAGAAATTCTATATACCCGGCGTCACCGTTTGACGTCAGCTGATATAACGCGCCACACATCATTGTTCATGCTCCATGACCGATTAATCCATCATACGTACCACACGTGCGATGTAACCCTTTTTTTGCACCATGGCATGGAATCAACGCCACATCAGTATGCTAGTGTTTTTTTTTGCTTACTCCACTTCCTACGAAATGCCAGGAAATGGGATGAAATCGAAAAGCTCACTTCCTGACCATATAAAGCAGGCCCAAAAGTTGAACGCCGGACATTGAAGCGACAGACAGGCGACGTCATGTCATCACTCAGAGCTCAGAGGTTAATAAATTTTGCAGCTCCGAAACGGTGGGCGAAGGGAATCGTTTGGGAGTGTGTGTGTGTGTGTGAAGGGGTTTTTTTCGATGTTGAAACCATTCACACCCGAACCACGCGCATGAGGTTTGGGCTGGAATTGGCTCCCAAAAATGAAGGGCAATTCATCTCACAGCTCCGGGTGTTAAAGACGGGACCGTTGGGTTGGGACGACGTGATCGAAGATGAATGTAGTACGCTGGGTTAGGAAATACACACGTACACAATCACCCATACGCTGGAAGCCAAAATTGTGGCCTCCGGTACATGGTCGAACAACTCATTCGTTTGTCAGGGTGTCATAGTGATAAATACGAATCAGGACAATATTGTTCACATTAACTATGATTGATAGTTTCGCCGGCAGGATGAATCCGTTCGCTTTGCCATCTGGTTGAAGTGTTCGGTGCCGGTGGTCGTGCCCTGTTCTGCGCTTCGTTGCGTCCCGGTTAAAACGGTCAAAAACTGTTCGTTTGACAGCTGCGTGGCTGTTTTCGTTGCAAATGACGCCACACCGGGAGGTTCGATCGATTTGTCCTTTTTGTGATGTGCGGTCGTTCCGTTCGATGTCCTTGTGGCGTTAAGCGTAGGAAAAAAGCATCCTATTTCAATGCCGAGAAAAGCTCGTGAACAGCGTTGATCAGAGAGTGCGATCTGTTTCTGTGAGTGCATATTTCTGCAACGGTCGTCCGGAACGCGGACGATATTCAACGCCATGCCGATCAGATCGATCTGCAAGCGATAGAGGCGTCAGTAACGCTAGCACCTAACGCCTCCAAGATCGCAGCAAGCGTAACAAGCCAACGGCGAACGGTTTCTCGTGCTGCCGGAAATGTGCAGGAAAACGTGAAAATGCGTTGTTTACATTTGGCACCAAGTGAACCTCGTCCAAAACCGACTCGCACGCACACACACATGCTCACAAACGTTTTCTATGTCCGGTTTGAGCTTATCGCCATGCTTCAGCAACATCCTGGTCAATGAGCCAAGCAAACGAAAGGATGCCCATTCCAACTACACCCCAACATCCGGAACACGTTCCGACTCATGTACGAATCAGGTTGTTAAACTGTGCCATCGAGCACGCCATCCAGACAAACGTACGGTAAATATGGGGTAAACCCGTCTTCGGGGTGAATGGGAAGGACCATTGTCCAATCGGGAAAGCGTGACCCTTTCCTCCGCTTCATCCAGCCGATTCGGCTGTTTCGTTTAGGGGTGACTCCAATGTCCGCCTGGGAGGCGTTTTCATTTGTCATCATCATCGGCCCGGATTCGGGTGCGGAAAACGGTGTGCAAGAGAGAGGAGAATCATATTACATGGACACAAACACACGCGCACACACTCACACATACACATATAAAAGCTCGAATGAAAGGATTATCGAATAGAAGCAAAAAAAAAAGAAAATGTTTCCATCCAGGTCAACGCTCTGTGGGCGCAGTGTCCCGAACGGAAGGGTGAAGATATATTGGAAAAGGGCGGCTTTAACCTTACACAATTCGAATGCCTGTTCTCTCGCGCTGGAAGGACAAACATCCGGCAGGTTTTGGATGGTGTGATGTAAGCTAGTTGTGTTTGTGAACATTTCGGATGATTATTTGTGTTGAGGTGGGCACGAAAGCGTTTGGGAGCGTAATTGGGACAGTTTTAAAGTGTCAGTGTGACATTGGTAGTAGTTGTTGGGTGTAGCAGGATGCATTCAGGTGAAGTAAGTAAAAAGCAGGCTAGCTTAATTGGTATTATGTTTAGATGAAGATTATTGGAATAATTGGGGGTATGCAGTTAGAGATACCAAACGGTTTGATAATCCTTTAGACCTGTACATACTAGAAGTTTTTGGACTGAAATGAATCGGGACTGAATGTTTTTAAATTCGATTCATCGTTACCTTTGGTCTTCAAATGCAGTCTTGTGAAGAAATTTATCTTTAAGGAAGCAGAATCAAAGTTATTGGAACTGATAAATTGGAAGAAAATTTTTAGAAGAACTAAAAGTACAAATCTTGGTAAATAGAGTTTTCTTATCTGTCTTTTAGCGCACTTCATAGGACTTGGAAGTTAGATATTTTCTTGACTTGATGAAAATCGTACTTGAAAGATAAGATAGCCATGCGTACGAGGAGATGTTTCAGACGGTATGTGATGATCAGTCCTGTTGTTTAAAACTACCGCACAATTGGAATATGGAATCTGCAAAATTAAACTAACCATTTAGAACAGATCACAACTTCAGATTAGGAGGTATTTGACTGAGGACGGACTATCCAACTACGTAGTATCAATCAAACTAGTGAGCTACTGGACGATCGAGTTGACTTAGTAGGTAGTTATACCAAGTAATGGGTTCTACGAGGACTTCAACAAGCTTGAAAATCTTAAATCATTGCACAGCGTTCGATAACTGACATATCATTTTGACAGTTGGTTGGTCAAGTGCGTCACAAACTTCCAAATATTTTTTACCGAATAAATAAGCAACTATTCTCCAGGACTCTACGATGTTTTGTCGATCTTTAGAAAGGTTTGACTTAGCAGGTCGTTAAGCCAAGTAGAATAAAACCACTTAGAGTACAATGCCGGATTTTACAAAGTTTTTGTTGTAGTTGTAATTAAAAACAACTAAAATCAGGTTAATCTTTCATATGGGTATTTGTATTAGAGATACTTGTATAAAGAGTTCTCTTAATCAGCGAAGAAGCACCGTGAGTCATTATGATTAATTTTGTTTTTATACCTATATTACGAGACACACTTTTGAAAGTGGTGGGAGCCATCAGACTTGGAGTAATTACAATGATATGATGAATGTATAAGAGTAAAAGATCTATGAAAAAATAAAAGCTTGAAACCATTTGTTAAAAACGGTTCAAGTTGTAGTCGTCGCTAGGTATCTTAATCTAGTGTGATTGTTTCTCCTGTTAGGTTCAACGCACGAAGCGACCGAGGAGAGATGCGTTTGTAGTAGAAAGAAGCGTAAGGAGATAAAAAAGACGCTTTCGATACTAAACTGGCAGGGAGAGCAGAAGTTTCTTTAATCGCTTCTCCTGACCAGGACTACAAAAAGACCGAAAAAAATGCTACTAAACCGCAATTGTTTTAATGTGTACAATATATGTCGTATGTAACTGTTAAAAAAGGCTGTTCGTAAAAATGTATCGAAAGAAACGGCGGCAGGACGCAGCCCTTGTTGCAGGACACAACATGATTATTTAGAAAAGTATTGCTTTTCTTGAAAGAACGAACAAATCATGTTGTTTTTGTAATACTAAACCTAATAATGATTCTTCCATCTGTACAAAATACGAAAAATGAGCAGCCGAGTTTTAATTTAATTTAATGCCCAACTTTGAAAGAGTGAATACAAACCAATTTATTACACTTATACTCCTTCAACTCATTCGACTAAGTATTTTTCGCAGCAAACTCGCTCGCAATACGATATCTGCCCTTCGTCTCCCTTCGGTCCGGACACCGGTCCCGGCAGCAGCGCAGATGAGGACACGAAAATGTCATCACGCTTAATTCACCACAGCTCATCATTTCTGCTCAAGTACAGACTTCCGTACGGGTTTCATCTTTGCGCTTCGCTCCGATGGGATTCCGACAGATCTTGGGTGGGCGTAAAACTGTAGCGGCAAGCAAAAACAGTACACCAAAGAAAGACCGTACCTCCTTCTTGGCCCCTCAGGATAGCCGCTAAAGCGAAGAATGCGAAGTGCAGTTAGTTGTGGCTGTCAGTTTTTGCCTTAATTAATCTATAAATCCTTTTTTCCCTGCCGCTTACAGCGATACACCACTAACCGGGGCAATTTGATAAGCAGCAAATAGCTCCCGTACTCCCTATGGCAAACCGTGAAATTGTGTCGCATTTGTCGCATCCCCTCCCGAACGGTACCACTCGGCGATTCTCGAATGGTGCTGTGATTCTGTGAACGAATCTGGTCGATGATAGTGTTTGGTTGCAATAACTTTGTCCGCTTTAATTCCTTACCGCTAGGGTCCGTCTCGCAGGGTAGCGCCACACTTAGCGAGACACAGAGCGAAGGACACTGTGTGAAGCTGAAGGCCGAACCGTTAGAATGGACTGTGGATTCTTGGCTTTTCATAATCGTTTGCCAGCAGCGCAAATCATGCGACTACGTGCCCGGAAATGATAATTTTATGAGCTGCACAGATTCGGTCCATTTAGCGGTCCATCGGTACGCCGGATTGAATTTAGAGTCCGGATGTTACTGCAGCTATACGAGATGAAGAGATTTCGATAAACGTACTACAAATGCTCTTCGTTTTACGCAATGGTCAAGGTGTGCGTTATGCATTCGAAGCGTTACGTTACGATCGAAAATGATAATCTATGTGTGCAGGATGTTGCGATAACGGCTGTTCGCTCGTAACTGCAACCACTTCTCTGTAGTTATCTTTTATTAGCAGCAGTTTTGAGCCTAAAGGCAAACTTCAGAGCATTAAATGAGAAGCATATTTACATAGAACGCTTGTGTGATAGAAATCAAAGTTTATTTTAGTTAGTACAGTACTCTAAAGCCTATATTTTACTGTCTTTAGGATCAGTGTTGTAGCGTGAAGGTATTATTGAACATTGCAAAACTGTATTTTGAATCTACGATACCAAATATCAAATCCTTTACAAATCGTCTCGTTGTTGGCCAAATATGAAGAAGATTCGTATAATAACAAGATGGTTAACCCATAATGAAAACTACTTATTGAAATTATTGTAAAACATGTTTCAAAGAAGAACAAAAAGAAATACAGAAATCGATAACATTTCATGATAGAAATCTCTCAATACAGAAAATAAAAATGAAAACACCAAACAAAACAAAATTCGAATGAAGAAGTGCAAAATTAATAAGAGATCAATATGTATTATTAAAAGTAAAAAGACAAGCGAAGGATTTCGCGATGAAACAAAAAACATCCAAAGAACTCATAATGTTATCAAAAAAAACCCCAATAAATAAGTAAATATAATAAAGTAATATATAATAAAATGTGGCAATACGGCGTTAAGCCGTCATAATGGAATACATAAATAAATAATAACATGTTAAACAATAGATAATAAATATGAGAAGTAAATAAAAAAAATGTGTTAAATACACAAATAAAGAAGTGCGTTCAAATAAGTTCAAATGAAGAAGAACAGAAGAATAAAAAGCATGGAAGAACAGTATCGCAGGTTGGATATGCAAAAAAAGGCTAAAAGAGAAACATTGCATTGCATAATTTAAGACGTATATAAACGTCATAAAAAAGTACACCATGGCCTGGTATTCAAAAACTAAAAGCAAGCCGTCAAACTCTAGACGCGATAGACAGAATAGGACCAAGCACGGGATACAAACTCAATAAGAAATTTATCTCTAAACAGTCAAAGTTAGATTGAACAAATCCAAATACATAAAAAAGATGATACAGCAGTGCAGTTAAACAATTAAGGTTTAATTAAAATTATGGAAACTTTTCTTTCCTCAACAAACAAAAACATATATTTTGTTTTATAAATTTTTAATCGGATAAAGCTCCAAAAAAGCATAGCGGATGCTTACGTCAAACAAACCCTTAAACATTTCTTCCTTTTCATTCAAACATTCGATAATTACTCGGGCACGTATTATTACCGGCTACCAAAAGTGATAACATGTTTTATGTGTAACGACCAAACTCATCTACAGTGCATTTAATGGGTCAACGGCCGGTGTGCTCCTGTCCCAAACGCATCTACCAGCTACAACATTCTGCTATCTTCTTTCCTTATATTGATTAAACTCGTGCCCTTCCCGAACAGACTGTTCGGCTTCCCAGTGCCCCAAAATCGAACAGCAGTAAATCAAATTTTAATGTTGTTTCGCCACCATTTAACGCGATAGCCATTTGTGCGTTCCTCATCGAGTCGTTCTGTAATGGGCTCTCTGGATGTTGTTTGTTTTTTGTTTGTGTTGCTCTGCTAGGGAACAAACTTTTACAGCTTTAGCCGCTTCCCATCGTTCGGCAAGATAGGACAAACGGATGGCATATCGGGCGATAGGACTACTTTCCGAGTGTGAAAAATTGATTGCTCCTCCGGGAGCATAACTGTTCGCTGGTGGATGTTTTTTCTTCTGTTTCGTCCGGATGAAAGTTGCCCTCTGGCCAAGAAAACCGGCACCACGTGGAGTATGAAATGTACCAGGGTAGCGTAAACAATTGATTGTTTGATTATACGATAAAGAAACAGTGACAAAGACGTAGGGATTCGGGCTAGATTGTCCCTTGCCGTACGGTGAGCGAACGTGATAACCACGAATCAACGGAACAAACTGAACAATGGTTTGAGAAAATCGAACTTCACACCAGAAGTGCAAAAAGTAAGAGAACGAAAACTAAATAAATCGAAACGCTAAGTAAGCAGCGCGTTAACTTGCTTCTGCCGGCAAGATAAGATTATATCCGGATGGATGAAAAAAGTCAATCAACTTTCACTTACATGCAGTAACCAACGGCGAAAGCTCTGGCAGCGTGACGGTCGACGAAGTGTGATTCGTGTAATCACATTACGGTGTTTGAGATTTGTTGTATCGAGCACGAAACGACTGTATCATTCGATTTTGAGTGATTGGCAAAATTTGATAGGGGGATCCGGTATGTCGATTCTGTGTGTTTCAGTATAGTGTGTGAAGTAAGGTGTGACAGTGTAAGCAAGTTATTTATCAATCAAAACATTGCTATGAGATATTAAGTTGGTTTTTTTTGTTTAGGTAAACTTTTGTATCTTTTTACTATTTTATAAAAAAATTCATACATGTTTAGTGTTAACCAGGTCACTTGGAAATGAGTATTTATTTTATAGCAAAAAATCATACAAATAATCAATGCTAATTTGAACTAATTAAAAAAACTGTGGATTTTGTTAATTTTGAAACATACGAGCAGTATGAACTTGCTTCAATTGAGGTCCACAAGTTGAAGCATTTGAACTGTTTTCAAAATGTATATTGTTGCTAATTTGCTAATTTACGTACAGTTAGAACGGCAAAATCAATTAGTCTGAAAGTTGTACTGAAATTTACTTCAAAGGATGCGTCGCCGGGTGCCATTCTCATGACATGACCAGTTCAACGAAAAGTCTATTCGTTGCACGTCTTTCCATACGGTACCAGACATTCTTCTGAGCATTTTCCTCTCTCTTCCTCTTCCTCCCAGTTTAGAGCAGAATCGATATCTCAGCGGCACATGTGAGTACTGGGACCATAAAGCTTCTAAACAGTCCCAGCTTCCCAGAGGGAGATGTTTTGAGTATAGAAGATTCGTCAGGCTATATCAGGGTATGACTGGTTGGCCCCGCGTAACACCAGTGCGCGTAATTCGGTGAAGGTTGGAACGACTTCAAAGGTACATTGTCTGTACATCAACCGTGTGTTGGCAAGGCCGCTATTGCTCAAACATTTGGTAAGTTTCTGCTACCCTCCTACAAACCAACTATGTCTAAGTCATCAGCGTATGCCAAGATCTGAATCGCTGAATGCGCTCTCTAGCGCCAGAATGAAGACAAGATAAGCAAGCTCGCTCTCCTGACGCAGGGTTTTTGTGGTAGCAAAGAGCCCTGAGAGTTCTCCATCTACCTTCACCTGGCATGTGATGTTGGTCTTTGCCATTCTCACAAATCTGGTAAGCTTGGCCGATATTCTGAAAGAACTCATTACTGCGTACAAATTTACCCAAGCTATGATGTCATATGCGGCTTAAAAGATCTGCTGATAAAAATCTGAATCACAGAGAGAGAAAAATCACAGAGAAACAGAACAAAACAGTCACAGTAGCGTAACCAAATGCTACATGTTGGCATGTTGTTGCATGACTATTTACTTTAAATTATACTATAATCTACTGGTATTGTTCAGACATTCATCCGACAAAAACAGTATCATCTATATCGATTACAGCATAATTTCGCCCTAAAATGCTATAAAACCTATTTTCAAACTATTGGTTATCATGAAAATTGGCATAAACATTAATCTAGTAACTTAAGAAGCTTATTATCATCGTCCCATCCTATATCCCTGCGCATATCCATTCATGAACCGACAAGACAAGAGTTGACAGTACGATGATAAAGTACGAAACACACAAGTATCCCTCCCACCCAGAAGAAAGGGAGAACGGTTTGCTCGGCAAGGAAAAATGTATCCCGGAAAAATTGTATCACCGTCACCAGAAATCGATAGACGGCAACAACAAAACAAAAAGCAAACACCGATACCACCGAACGTTGCCTCCGGGAAGGAAAATAAATTCCTCATCATAAACGACAACGATATTGGGGTATCGGAATGCTGATGAAAGGGCCGCCCAAGGAACGAGGATTTATGGACGGGCTGGTACGGTTGGGTTGGGTGGTAGTTTTTTGTGTGTTTTATTGTGTTTGTCGTTTTGTTTATTTTCACCACCGAAGCAGGAGAGTTCAACGTAGGTACATGAAAACCAGAAAACAAACATAAAAATAGCCTCAAGATCACTTCCACGTCGGGTAAAGTGGATGTATGTTATTGAGATGTTTGATTGTATTTTTATTGCCATTTATCAAACAGCCCAACAAGCGGCCCCGGATGGGAAGATGCTCAAGCCGCGTGTGTTGGGCGTGCGGTACAACAGAAGCGTACACATTTACGGTCGATTTCATAAACCATTCAATGGCTTAATTCGGCGCGGTAAGTGTAGCGGCAACATGTCACATAAGACCCTTCAAAATCTCTCTCGCCCATAAAGTATATCTCTAGACATCGTTTCGTGAACGATTTCGCTCCACCCTCCCCTCCTGTTCGGAAATCGAACTTTTACTCACCTTTTTACTGGATCGCTTATGATATATCCGTGGATGTAGCACGCACAGATAACGGTCAACTGCCATGCACACCAATATAACAGCACTTTGTTGTGATAAAGCTCCTCGTAGTAGGGCCTGTGCGTAGGGAAGAACGCTTGCTTAGAACCATCAGTGGCCGTACGCCCGTACGCTTGCACGTCTTACCTGTATTTGGCAGAAAATTTCCCCGTAAGGCCAACAGTGTAGTAAGGCAGGTAGGGCACTGAACGGTAAGATCAGCAGCCCGATGGCCAGATCGTTGAGGGCCAGCGACGTCAGCAGGTAGCGAGGCTGTGGATGGATGTAGGCGGCATAGCGGCGGCTGTTGATCACCAGTATCACCATCAGATTCGCACTGATAACTAGAAACGTTAGCAGCACGATGAACAGCGCCTGTATGACATCGAACGGACCGATCTGGTGGAAGAAGTGACCGGCGAACCGATTGTTGGTGCAACTGATATTGTTTATCGCTGGTGCTACTAGATGTTTGCCAGCCTTCAGATCCATTACAACGGCAACATTATCTATAGTAAAGAGATTGGAACAAAAGAACGAACAAATTACGCTTCGTTTTAGATGATAAATGACTGGATGGGAGTTAAATTTTTCTTCTGGGAAAAGCTTTACCATGTACTAGTGGGTTTGCAGCACTTTAATAATTATTATGTGACAATAACCAACGAAGGTGATCATTTTGCA